>JAAOAJ010000281.1:0-102970 GCA_013781345.1 Fusarium coicis
TCAGAATATGATTTTAGAAATTAGATTATGATTTTGGAAATTAGAATATGATAAAATCAGATTGTAATTTTAGTTAAAAATCAGATTATGATTTTGGAAATCAGATTATGATTTTGGAAATCAGATTATGATTTTAGAAATCAGACTATGATTTTAGAAATATATCTGTATACTAAAGAAAGCTTAGAAATCTTCCCCGCTTGATTGAAGTTGACCCTAGAAAGACAAATTGTCTCGTGCGAATTGAGCTGTTGCAATCCCAACCTTAATGCCGCGTCTGCTCCCCCAACGTACCGCCGCCTCACTCGTGCTTGCGGCACAGAAGCAAATGGCCCGATTACTAAACTGGACTTTAAGGCATCTCACAGAATGGACAAAATCTAGTGAGACACAGCGCAACACTGAGTAATAATGCCGTGATGCAGGCTTTCATGTCCTTTAGTCGCTATGTTATCCCGACCAAATCTGGAACATCCGGATCATCCGGAACCAACACCGGCGGCCCGAGATATCGCCCTCAGCTTGTGTAGTCCCCTCTTTACGTCAGATCAGGTTATTTCGCCTGTCAGAAGACGAATACGATGGCTCCGATCTCGAGTGGTATTGCGGATGCGATTTGTGGAGTTTCCCGCAATCACATGCATTAGTTCTTTGATCATCTGCCTCTACAGAGCCTCAACCTAACCCCAACTGGAGTAGTGGAGTTCATTCAACATGTCAATAGTATGGGCTGAAAGAACGTTGAATGGCTTCTGTCATGGCGGGATCAACGGCTACCTCCTCGACGCGCCTCACCCGTTATTCCCAGCTCGTCAATCAACCCCCAAACCATCATCTCGCTCATCAATCCCCAAACGCGGGGTCTTCCCCAACTTCCCGATTCAATCCCATCCTCCACGTTGATCAGGAGATAAAAAGTCACAGAAACATGTCATGGCACCACTACCCCAAACGCGGGCACTTATCGGAAGCTCGGCCGTTCATTTCCCCGTGGGGTTAAAGGCTCTCACATGCGTTGCGGCTCCGAGAAATATTGGGGTACGCCCCGGAGATACGAATGTCATCGCCCCCCCGCTCTACATTCCGGAAATGGTGAGATTTTGGGGTTTGGGAGGGATATAAGGACTTGCTTGGCACCAACACTTCCTGTTCCTTACTTTATAGCTTTAGGAAGAGTGAACCTCAACAAAGTTGTTACTTATCGTTATCTTATCAGACACATTCCAGTCATGTCTATAGTACAGCCCATTATCCGAGACGTCGTCATACAAGACGATGACGACTGGGACTCAGTGTACCACGTTGAATGGGAACCTGATGCCAACTTCTTCACTGGCTCTGAACTTCGACCCAGAACACCACTAAATAAAGCGACAGCCGATCATCAAATCACACTAGCCCGCGCCGCAGCGCTGATAATTCGCGCATCACTCAACAACATCCCTCTGGATATCCCGGACTTTGATGCCTCCAAACTTACGGGCTTCCGAAAGCGACTGTATGAATGGATGCAGTCGTATAACTCGTCTCAGGCGAGTAAGCTGGTCTTGGGTGATGTGACGATGACTGTTATGATCGAGATCTTATCGTCGCTTATGCGTATGGGCGTTGAGGGAGAGATTTTGGCCAAGATTGGGCCGAACTTGGGAGCTATTCTACAGGGGACCAAGGATCCGATGCCGTTGCTTTTGGAAGGCAACAGGTTCAATCGGATGCAAGATGGGATGGAATTATTGCAGAATATGAGAATGCACATCCAACGATATCTCTCATCGTATGCGACGAAGAATCCCGTCATAAACGTTCTAGAAGTTGGCGCCAGTACGAGCAATAACACGCAGACGATCTTCGATGCCTTACGAGAACAGAAGAGTGTCACATGTACTCTTACCGACTCGTCGCTTTCAGTGCTGGAGCAGACAAAGGCGGGTATCACCCAAGACTTCCTGAAGCTCAAGAGCCTCGACATCAACCGCGATCCTATCGAACAAGGCTTCAGTCCCAATATCTACGACGTTATCCTTGTCAACAACATCCTTCATCCAGCAAACTCTCTTCCAGAAACACTAGCCAACTTGCGTAAACTCCTTGTCCCTGGCGGTGTCCTCGCTCTGGTTGGACTATCAGACATATCACCCGCGTACAGCCTGATCTTGGGCATGAATGAGAATATGTGGTCAGGTACGTGTTCAGCCACTCAAATTGAAAGTCGGGAATTACTGACAAGTGATTTAGATGAGCATTGTGAGCAGTTGCCATATCCTTCTAACGATGACTGGAACAAGCTACTGCAGGGTAATCAGTTCAGCGGCCTGGAGCCAGCAACAAAGACATTCGACTTCATCGGTCAATCATGCTACTGCGTCATCTCAACAGCGGTGGCTTCAACCCAGCACCTAATGGTGAACATTCTTCCGGGCTCTCAGGGTAGTTTGTTCAGCTTTGCGGAGCAGTTAGCTTCCGCACTGGCAGAAAACGGTACAGCCTCCACCATCACGCCAACAAAACTGCAAGATATCTCGTCACGATTCGTTTACGTCGTTCTCGATGATGGATCCAGCTCTCTGAACGAGTATGAAAGCCTACACAAAGCTAACAACGTTCTTTGGATTAACATGGGCGCTGGGTCATCGACACAGCGCGACATGCACTTCATCAGTCGTTTCGCTCGTGACGCTAAGAAGGACAACGAAAGTCTCAAGCTCGTGAAACTCGACGTCAAGCAGGAGTTTCCAGAGTATGCGGACCTTCTGAAGATCATTATGCGGATTATCCAAGTGTCGTTCCAAGAGGATCGTGGTTTGAGGACGGAGTTGGAGTATGAATATCGGAATGGAAGAGTTCTTGTACCGAGGGTAAAGGGATCTGGTATGACACAGAAGGTTGCTTAAAGCGATTGAGTCAGGCAGGGGCACGGACTGTGATGATTTGGAGTTGGCTTTGTATCATTTGGCGCAGTGTTCGGAGTACGCGTTCGGTTGTTCATTGGGGTTTGAGGTAGCACTAACAGGCACATTCGCACTACGTATTCCGTCGTTCGTTGGATATAGTACTGCCGTAGTCTGTTTATATCTCCAAATTGACTCTGAGTCTCCTGTGTACGATAGACCTGACTCTTCTTGATGAAACCATATTCTATCCTAAGATCGATGTAGTAGGGCGGGCACTTGGGCGGCAACACGAGAAACTCAAGCTGGTAATGCTTTCCGTCGCTATGGTTGGTCAAGGGCATGTGTACGGTTCATCATCAATAAGCCCCAGCTTGAACGGCTCATGAAGTTCAATCATCCTGTCTCCAGATTTCTGCCGTATGGGAACGCGCGCAGCCATGATACGCGCAGTGCTAGCTGCCATACCTCTGCCAGTGCCGGGAAGCAAAGCAGGACAGATGTTCCAGTCATCTTGTACAGTAGGTCTGCCAGTGTCAAGTAGGTATCTTCAATGCCTGATAGACCTTCACTCCATCGTCTCTCCGTCTTGGAGTACCTTCTTTCTCTCTCAACACTCTTCCATCCCTCACTTCCTATTACACAACCCTTTCTGACGTCCCATCTCACTATACACTGTCTCTATCCCACCACCAAGGCGTCTCCTTCTCGTTGCTGGCCACCGAAACACCCTTTCGTCTTCTCAACTCACAGTATCCAGTCACCCAAAACAAGGTTGGCATCATCTGTTGCATTGTCTCACTTTGGAACTTTCGACTAACACTACACCATAGTAGCGACATTGATCTTTAACTTGTCACGATCCCTCTATTGCAAGATGTCGTCAGATCTAGTCTCTACCAGCAAGCCAGACTTAGACGTCTATCTATCAGATAGATATGCCCATCAGGATACTGCAACGCCCGAGGATGCGGCCGACATACGCGCCAAATGCTCCTACGTCCGTACACAGTGGTATTTTCCGCTTCTCGAGGCCAACCGTCATGTCCCCAAGGGCTTGACCAGCACCCTCGGTACCCCTACAAATGATCTCGGGATATTCGAGAAGTTGCCTGGAGATGTCATGAACAACATTCTCGTCCGTTTGGACGTAAAGCCCTTCCTCAACTTCCGCAACGCCAACTCGAAGGCACACCATGTCGCGGAGGCCATCCTGGACTGTAAGGATGTCATGCTTCATGGCAGGGCAGCCATTATCAACATCGCTCGTACCGGGTTGAGCGGTCATGTAACCATCGGCGAGATCCACCTCGCTCTCACCTCGCCAAAGTGCGGCTTCTGCGAGGAGTATGGCTCCATGCTATTCCTACCAACCTGCACTCGGGTTTGCCACCAATGTCTCTGTACGTCGCCTCGCACGGTGATGATTGGCACGGAAGAGATGCTTCCTTTCTACACTCGATTTGGCAAGTACCGAGGGCCTGGAAATAGGTCGCACTTGCTCAAGTGCTTGGCTAAGTCTTCCATGGCGAGTGTTCAGGTCCGGAACCATTTGCCCCCCAACCAAATGATGAAGAGTGTTCGAGCCGTCTTGGTTGATGATCTGTTCTGGTTCTGCGAAGAGCTTGGGATCGAGGCCACGGATGCCATGCGATTACTCTTTGATAATGAGTGGCTCCAGTACCGTTCCGCCGCTACAATCAGCTTTCCCTATTTCAACACCTCGACAGGCGAACTTGAGAAAGGTCGCAGCTGCAGAGGCTGCCAGGAAGCGTTCGAAGAGCAAACCATGCAAGGCATGGTACTACCTGGCGCCGGGCGTATCTCCGCTGGTCCTGCAGCCCGCGACAACTGCTACTCGCACGAAGGCTTTGCGACGCACTTTGAGACTTGCGCGCATGCGCAGCGAGTCTGGGAGAGCCGAGCTCTGCCTGGTCGGGAGTCCTGGTTTGCTGCGAATGGGGGGATGCTTTGGGGGATTGAAGAACGAGCTGACTATTGTCAGCGGTTCGTGTCCCGATTGCCGTTGGTGAATAACGAGGAATTTTGGGTGATGGCTTGCGTGGCCATTCAAGTCGTCTTCTACACCGGTGTACTGATTGGTTATGCCATGTGGCATTGATCGAGCTCCTAGCTCTGAAAGAGTCTGATCAGATTGTATGAGACGGGGAAGGTAGGAGAGTCAGTATGGCTTTGTTTGGTTTGTTATGGGGATTTGGCGTCTGGATAAGATCTTCTGGGACTCTGACGAAAGGGTTACGGTCTGTTGGTATATGCTTATGAAGATATGTAAAGCTGGTAGTTAGCAAACATGCAAGACTATTGTAAAATCCCCACTCCAGTGCAGTCGTGACACATCTCGTCCTTGGAGATAGAGGCGATAAGGACTTGCTCTTCTGCGTGGGTCAGTTGATAAACATGCCGACACTAGATACATTTGCTTCCACCTGTATCTATAGTTCTCACCCTCGTTCATGTTTCTGACAGCTTTGAGCCTCCGATAATCACGATATCTAGTTTCATTCCTGTAAGGACAATCCTGAGGCTCGTCTCCACCGTTCCTGGACACATCAAAGCAGCCTTGAGTCCAAGAACATTCGTAATTTGAACATGTCGTGCGGCCCTTGCTTTGAGTCTTCAAACACTTGCTTATTACCACCTCTATACCTTCTGCATTTGTATTGACTTCTTACGGTGCGGAAAATAGATCAGTCTATCAACTCAACTTTCAGAGCAACATAGGTAGTAGTATAAGTAAAATGCTTAACAACCCAGCATGGATTCATAAAGCGCAATAGCAGTGTGCTTATTCCGTTAGGAACTGCGAAGTATCTAAGATAGATTTGCATGTTTGTTATCTTGCCAAAAGGGCCGACGTGAACTTATGTAAGAGCTTGTTTGCTCATGGAAGCTAGATACTTATGTAATATAAGGTTATGTTTCTTGACAAGGTTTGACTCTCTCATGAACTTGAGAACAAGTGCCGCGTAATTCATGTAATGTGAGTTTGGCATAAGTTCGTATCCAAAGCTGTCACTGGTCAATCACTGAGAGCAACTCAGACTTATAGTTCAACTTTCTCTTCAATCATATCGTAGATCAAGAAGCATCGCATTGACAAACCGTAACTTATTTTGCGATGTACATGACCCGAATATGCTCAAATGGCACTGGTAAAACACTGTCCCTCTTATCGTACTCCGCGTCCACTGCCAAAATATGCTTTCCCAGCTCTATCAAAGGCCATGAATCACAGAAGCGAGAATTTAGAATTCCAGCACTTACAGTATTTAAAGAAAGTCTTTGCCCGTTTTTTAAAATTTCTTCTCAACCACCCTCATCTCTCATCTTCTGAAAATCCTTCCTTTCATTACCTTCCATCTCACCACATTAACAAAATGTCTTCCAACTCTATACCAGGAACTAACTCGGTGCTAGGCCTCTCTAGCATTACACAAAACAATGCATTCAGTAGTAGCGAGCTTCTTGAAACCTGCTTTTACAAACGAACCAAATACTACTATCCCACTCACGACCCCAAAGCCGAAGAGTTCTCCCCGCCAGTCCACAGGCTGTTCGCCGGGTTCTACAAAACTCAAACTCCAAACCTGGGTGTTCTCGCGCGCCTACCTCAAGACGCCCTCGAAGGTATCATGTTACAGCTAGACATCGACTCGTATCGACGGTTTAGACAAGTTAGTCGAAGGGCGCGCTACATTTCAACCGCTATCAACATCTACCAGCGTGTTCTGCGCCACGCCCCGGATGCACTGAATGCTTTGAGAAGAACAGATCTTAGCAGCTTTGTCTCGTACGCAGATATTTACACAGCACTGACGACAACAAAGTGTGCTTTCTGCGGACAGTTTGGCAATTTCTTGTTCCTTCCGACCGCTAAACGCTGCTGTTTCCAGTGTCTCCGTACATCACCGGAGACAGCTCTCGTCAACGAAGTACGTATCAGCAGGAGGGAACAATGGAAGGGATTATACGCGGAACAAGCTTCTGCCCTCACCAACGCCTTGAAGTCAAAGGACATAGGTACCTTCAAGACGCACAACTGGGATGACCCTAAAAAAATGTCCAAGACTCGTGGAGTTCTAGCAAAGGACTTACTCGCCGCCTATATACAAGTCGACAGTGCCATGGAAATCCCTGGGCAAGCCCTTTTGAAGCCTGGCTGGCTACACTACCGCCTCGCAGCAAGCATAATCTTCCCCAGCCTCAATCCTCACACGGGAAAGCTTTTGACGGGCGTGAGCTGTATAGGCTGCCACCTGAATATCTGGAAGCAAAGTGATGCCTCATTGATTTCCTTGTCGAGCGCGAATATCCTGTTCAATCCGTATTTTCACGCTCGCGATCGATCATACTCTGAGGATGAAGCTGCTTTGCATTTTTCTCAGTGTCCGGAGGCGCAGAGGCTTTGGCAGAGGGGAGGAAATAGCGAGCAGTGTACGTTTGTTCAGCAAGGGGGTGTTTAGCATCATAGGGCGAATAAGTGGCGGCGAGATGAGGAAAACTTGGCTTGATGGAGAAACGTAGTGTGTTTTACCAAGCAAGATACGATACCCTAGCGCTATGAGCATGGAGAGAATTGAACACTTTACCAATCAATAATGATATCTTGAACTGCATCATATCCTCTAAAAATTTCCCTTGCCCTTCACAGTCAAAACAAAGCAATCCAGTCGAAGTCAGCACAGCCTCCTAACGTAGCTTCACAACTGGATCACCCTCGCTTACCCCGAGCCTCATGCACTAGTCTCATTCCGTCAAGCCATTCGAGATAATGCAGCCGCGCGATCGTCGGAGTTTCCTATTGGTTCAGTATCTGGGTTAATTCAGATCTTAGGGCTGAGCACGATGCCGTTATAACCGATGACGAAGTGGCATTTAAGCCGTGCTTACCAGCTATTTAAGATCTTACGGTCGCCGAGTTATTTATCGTATTCGATTTCTCTCATCTCACTCTACTTAATCAGCTAATCCGCACCTAATCTTTACCTGTGATCTTAGGCTTGTCATCATGTCGTCCTCCAAAGAAGCAGAACATCTCGCCAACGCCTCCCAACCCTCAGATCCCTCACCAGCCTACCAAGAAGAAGCAGGCCCCTCATCCGCAAACGAACCATCATCCGATAAGATCCCAACCGCCGAAAACCCCTTCAACTTCCCCTCCGCATCTCCTCTACCCTCTTACTCCGAAGCTTCATCCGCGCAAGAACCCCCCATCGCCATCCCCCAAGAGAACCCCACCCAAACATCACCCTTCCTAAAAGCTTACGCACCCGCTCTTCTCGGCCACGGCATCACAAAAGAAGCATGGGGTTCATTCCTCGATACTATTTCCGCCTTCATGACAGCCAAGGTTGGAGAGCGCGCTATTAATCACGCTGGGGATGTCGCGAAGAGCGTTGGCCAACAGCCTGTCAATTACGTCAAGAATGTTCAGAACCATGCGAAGAGCGTGGGTAAAAACATCGCTGCCAATACGAAGCGCGGAAACATCCTCGGTGCAGCAGCTGGTGTCGTTGGAGGCGCTATATCGATCCCTCTAGGCGCTGTCTTCGGTGCCGTAGGAACAGTTGTTAGTCTTCCGGGACGAACTATCGCAGCTGCGACGCGAAAGCCAAAAACACCGGCTGAACGCGCGGTCGCATATGTTGTTGTCGCGAATCACGATTGGCTGAACAAGCGAGGTCTGCACGCGAGTTTGGTCAACACCGAACAATTGTCAGAAGTCGTTGGCGTTTCAGTAAAAGCGCTATTGGAAGCTTCAGCAGAAGGGGACAAGAGCGCGGGACCGTTGGGGCCTTTGAGTGCGCTGAGTGATCATATTGCTCATCTAGAGGTCAATGGGCCTGGGGTTGTTGATATTGGGGCGGAGACGTGGTGGTTGGTTTTGGTGAGGATAGAAGCTACTGCTTAGTGATTTCGTGGCGAAAAAAGGAGCATTTTATTTTTATTTTTATTCTTCTCAATCATTTTATAGGGACATTTCGTGTTTTTTTGATCATGATGTTTTATCGTGAAATGCCGGTTTAGTCAATATCGTTGAGTCACGATTCATCTACCCCGCATACGTGCAATTAGCAGTACACCTCGTGCACCAATTCCCGTCAGCCGATTTCGCTCACAAGACTCAATATCCCAGCCAAACTAACACGCGACTACTTGCACAGCCCATATAATCAACTACTGTCACTACAAACCCTCGTTCTTTACTATCTCAAACTATCATCAGATTTAGCGTCGCCATGGCTCCAAGCCCCCAGGCCATCTCAGGCTACTTATCCAGCCTCTTCAGCCTCGCCGGCAAAGTCGCCGTCGTAACGGGCGGTTCGTCAGGCATAGGCCGCGAAATGGCTATTGCTCTCGGTCGTGCAGGCTGTCGCATTGTTCTTGTCGCACGACGGCCTAAACCTCTGCAAGATACTATTGATCACCTTGCGGATCTTCACGTCACGGCTGAAGCGATCGTGGCGGACCTGTCAGACCAAGCTTCTGTTCGCGATGCGATTCATGCGATTAAGACGAATGCGGGGACCCCTGATATTCTTGTCAATGCGGCGGGGGTTAATTATAGACCTCATATGAATGATCTTTCGCAGGGAGCATGGGATGAGACTATTGCTGTGAATCTCACTGCACCTTTCACGCTCGGTCAAGCGTTTGGACCGAAGATGGCTGAGAATGGTTGGGGACGTATCATCAACATCATCAGCCAGCAGTCTTTCCGAGCCTTTGGAAACAGCGGTGCATATGGCGCTTCCAAAGCAGGTCTTTTGGGTCTAACACGTTCACAAGCAGAGGCATGGTCAAAACATGGCGTTCTGTGCAACGCTATTGCACCAGGTCTTGTAGATACGCCTTTGGCGAGAGCTACGTTTCTTGATCCGGGAAAGTCCGACGCTCATGCGGCGAGGACGATGATTGGGAGGAATGGGCTTCCGAAGGACTTTGCAGGTGTTGCGGTTTGGTTGGCGAGTGATGCTAGTGCTGCTGTGACGGGGCAGACTATCTTTGTTGATGGAGGGTATTCATCAACATGAGGAACGATATCAGAGTGGGGATCTAGGTATGATACCATGGAGAGCGGTGGACTGACCAGATTGTACAGGCTGCGATAGATATAGAGGCTTTCACTACATATTATACTCAACTCATACATACATCCTCTACGCCTCACCTACCAAAGCATGCCTATGCCCTCTAATCTGCCTCTTATGCAAAGCCCTAATCGTAAACGCAATCCCAATCAACCCAACCGCCATCCCAACCATAGTAGGATACCCCCTCGGATAACTCGGCGCCTCAACCTGCTGCCAAATAATCAACGGCAACCACGCCTGAAACACATACGCCATCTGATTCATCGCCCCCGTAACAAGCGCCCTCTCCTCATTATCATCACTGCAAATCTCATGCGCCCACGCAAACGTAAGACCACTGATCCCTCCTCCAAAACCACAGAGCATGAAACATACCCACGTAAACGGCGTGGGGACTTTCCAGACTGTTAAGCCGACGTAGGTTATTATCTTTACTAACCCGGAAAATACGATGGCGGGCCAGCGCGCGCCGCGGAAGAGACTGTCTGACGTCCAGGCGTAGATGAGCGTTGTTATGGCGCTGATTACCTCGACGATGGTGGGGTAGAGGTTTACGTCGCGGATGGAGTAGCCTTGTGATTTGAGCCAGTGGGGAAATGCGGGCTGTGAGTTTCCGCCATTGCCGTTGTTGAAGAGGATATAGAGAAGCACTAGGGTGTAGATATGCCAGCTGGTGAAGATCTTTTTAAACTTTGCTTTTGTGTAAGGTGATCTTTGAGCTCGACCTTCAAGTACCAAGCTCGAGTGATTTCGGGTAGGTCTGGGAGGAAGAAGAAACCTGATATGGCGATGGGGAGGGACACGACTGTGTTGGTGATGAATAACCATTGCCAGCCGTGATACTCATGTACGCCATCCAGGTTGTGAGAGCCAGCCATGAGATAGCCTGATACCATAGACCCGACATTGCCCATGGCGTGGAACAAGCATGATCGTTTGGCAAGTTCGTCTTTGCGATACCATGAGCCGACGATGTATTGCATTCCTGGGTAGAAAGTACTTTCTGCGAGACCGATGAAGAAGCGAAGAACGTAGAGTTGAGTCACGTTTGTGCATTTCGTGAGAAGGATTGTCAAGATGGACCAAGTTACTTCGCAGGCGGGGATCCATATACTCGGCCGAATTCGCGTCAACAACATGTTACTGAGCAGTTAGTATACCATTGACAGTGAGAGGGGGAAAGAAGGTTACCTTGGGACTTCACCGATGACATATCCAACAGTCCAGCATGTTTGCATATAGTTCAGCTCGTTGCCGAACAGGTTCATGTCCTCTTTCATCCCAGAGACAAAGGCATTGTTGATGTTCACCTTTCCCGTCAGCCGTAGCCCATACCCACCATCAAGGCTCACTTACCTGGTCCAAATATTTGATGAAGTATCCCAACGACGCCAAAGTCATAAGAGTAGCATCAAGCTTGAACAAGAACTTGCGTTCCTCAGGTGATTTGTCAAAGGTGTCCCATATATACGACTTCCAGCTCCTCTGGGGCGTTTCTTGCAGGACAGCTACAACAGGTGCATCTGAGTCCGACCCTGGAATAAGCTCTTGCGTGCCTTGGACCTTCTCGGTCAAGTGCTGTTTGCTACTGTCTGCCATGGCGATTGCGGATTCGGGAATGGGGTAGGTTGAAGATGGTGGCTGGTCGGGGAGAAAACCTTCTTTTAAGCTTATTTTCATAGACGACGCTACAACCCTGATCTCCAGCCGGTTTATCTCCCCCGCGCCATAGTTATTTACTGTTTTGAGTAATCATATCGCGTTGTAACCGACGTAGCATCCTGCGTGGCGAGCGTTATGCATGAACAGTATGCACTATCCCAACCAATGAACGGCGAAACAATGCGCTGCTCATTCTGCACATCAATTGCGTCAATATACTATATCCCATATCTGGTGATGATATTTCCGAAATTACTCAGATCAGCGTCGATAAGGCCGAGAGCAAAAGTCATGCATCCGCGATTGTAACGTCGGGGTAGCTTGGTGATTCGCTAGTCGCGCTGACGTGACCGAGACCTTGTATGTGGTGATCACGCAGGTTCAAATTTCACTTACGGAGATCAGAACAAAATCCGAGACAAACCCGTAATCTTGATGCTCCCATAGGGACCACATAATAGTGTTTAAACTATTGTGCAAATCTTATTGTACGAATTCTTGTCATACAACAGGACAATTCGGCAGGACCGTGACTCCGAATATCTAGCCCAGCTGGTCAATACGTCATTCAATCAATGCTATCTTCGGAAGCAGTAGTACAAGTCCCAGTGCCTTATCGGGAAACTACTCAGAAATATTGAAGTTGTGGCAACGTGTATCACTGGGGGCCGGGGAGGTGGTACAGGTTAGGCAGCTTTGTGCTGATCAAATCATAGTGTCGGATGGCCTTGATCAACGTCAATAGTGTATCGAAAGAGTAGTAAGCTCTTGTTATAAGGTAAGGCGAAGCAGTATATAAGAAGCTTGCATAAGTACTGTAGTTTCCTCGACGATGGAGACCAGATCATCGGATCTGGGATGGGTGCTTTGGTCTCTAGACTTCTCATAATTGACAAACAAGCAGGATATGTGAAATTCATGCACATCCAGAAGGCATTCTATAATTCTGATTCATGGTCTGGAAGGTCTTACAACAGAGTAGCAAGAACCTGAAGGCTTCGCACCCCAGGGAGGGGGAAAAGTACATACAACGCGCCTTTACGCACAGAATGCAGGCCCATGACATATGCGACTCAAAGCATTCTAGTCCATAACGTAAACGATACCCTCAACGAATGTTCCTAGGCAAATACAACGCTTTAGCCGCTACATCAAATAGATAAGTCCTTCTCGCTCAAGCCTCTGTAAGCCCTCCAGTCAACTTCAGAACATTCCAGTGGAGCAAGTCTCGTGTCGCAATCGCATCCTCAAGGCTATCATGCCCCTTCCCCTGCTGGATGGCTCTCCCCAACCGCTCCTCAGCCAACTTCTTCAACGAAAGCCCAGTCTTTGTCTCACGATTATTCCCTTCAACAATAAGCGTGTCGATAAGCCGAGGATGAATCCATCGCAGACAGGTGAGATCTGAGTTAACACCATGCCCAATGACAATGGTTTCCAGACCCACGAACTTCCAGACCAAGGCCCGGGCGTTTCTCCAGCCGAACACGCACTTTCGCTTGTTCCGAGCTTCGTTCATCATCTTCCAGGTTACGCCTGACCACTTGGTGTTCAAGTGCTGCATCGGAACGTCAGGCCAAACGAACTTGTCGATCAGAACTTGGCTGGTGAAGTAGTCAATGAGAGTCAGGCGGATCAGCTCATTGTCACCGGATGCAGCCGTTCCCATTTCACAGTCGATCGCGACGGCAATACGTGTATTCTTTGTCAGAGCGGGAAGCGTTACGGAGTACTGCCAGCGAGTGGAAATCTCTTTTATGGTACGACTTTCGGGTTGGTGCTCGTCTTCTTGTTTGCAGGTACGGCCACCCGGATGCTGGTCACAGCAGGTCCATTTCTGTTATAATGGTTAGTGAACCATGCTTCAGTTCGAAGAGGTCAGAGGTACTACCTTGTTGACAAGCTTTCCATCGTGGAATTTACAGCGCAGTTCGGGTGCGTGTGTTTCCTCCAACTTCAGTTGTTCCATCCCCAGTGAAACAACCTCATCCACAATCTTACTTTGCAAGGATCCCGGGGCAGTCGAAAGCGCGGCATCTTTCTTTGGAAGCAACTTTTGTCGACTTCGCCGTTCTTCTTTTACAAGCACTAGCCATGTTAGATATCAGTCGCGGGGCAGGTCAAGGGATTCGTACAGATATTGCATCTCGCACAACGTCGCTTTTTCTCGAGGTCGGCATCTGAGAGACGAGCTGTCACATAGCCCTTTGATGCCAGACAGTCAGCTGAATGAACGAGTCCGGAGAGAGCCTCAAGATAAGACGGCTGATCCAACATTGAGGCGCTTAAAGGCGCAATGGCGGTTTCCATGATGAGAGTGATGAGGTAGAAGGTATGAAAGAGGCTTGGGACCCAGTACAAAGTCGAAGAACAAGATAATCGGAAGATTAGAGTGCAGATGAAAGTCTGCGTGGTATGATGTTGTGAGTGTTGAAGGGAAGTGGTGAGAAAAGCAGCTGCGGGGCGAAAAGTTCAGTTTGAGCGTGGAGGATGGCCAGCTGGGTTGTGCCAGTGCCACTGGAACTTACAGCCCTTCAATGTCAGACATCACAATGCAACGGAGGCTATTGTCGCCAGCGAAATTGAAAACGAAAATAAGAAATACAAATTTAATGGTAGGTTAGTGATGGAAGTAGAAGTACGAAATTGCGGACAGGCCAACCTGTTCCTGGTATGCGGTCTACATGGTTTAAGAAATGAAGGCTCAGCCCAAGCTACTGCCTGGCTACTGAATTTATCTTGGAAACCCCTTAGGTGCCAGTCTTTTCATGGATTCATATCATATGCTTCGATCACATATCAGATACCCAAAGTGTAGCCTCACGGCATGCAGTCGCTCCATCAGATGTGTAAATGAGGCACGAGAAATCTCACTGTCTAGGTTCTTCGTCAAGGCTTTTAGTGAAGTCTCGAATTTATAATTTACGAACTAAAAGCTGGCATAAATGGTCTTGATAGGATCGAAAAGCGAATACTAGAGAAGAACTCGAGCGATTACAAAAGACGAAGAGCAGCGACGGCCCTCTCAGCATATGCAGCGCTAAATATTTCTCTGGTCAGCCAGCTTGGCTTCCAGCGTGTCAAGATCCAAGTCATACAGCCACTGCATATCAACCTTGGTAGATTGCTCCTTGTCGGCCGCCTGTATTAACTTCGCTCTTTTAACCTTAGACGACCTCATCATGTTCGTCTCATGGATCCTATCAATCTTATCCTGCCGCCATGACTGCCACGTACTCAGCACCGAAGGCAAAGTCCCATCAATCCATTCGCCAGGAAGTACCTTGGCCAGCGAGAAGGCATCCTCCAATGCCTGGTTCACTCCTTGGCCAGATGAAGCTGGCATGGCGTGCGCAGCATCCCCAATCATGATGACGTTTCCAGAAAATGATGACCAGCTATATAGCTTAGGCATAGCATAGAATGACCAGCATAGTATGCTCTCCGGGCGTTTGCATAACTCGTCAATCGCGTGCTGTGCGGTGTCATGCCATTGGTCATAGTCATTCCTCAATAAAGCAGCTAGAGACGCTGGGTCGGAGGCGAGAGTCTCCCGGCCTTTTCGATCGGCTTCTGGGTATGAAAATTGCGTTCCAACCATGACATCTGATCCATCTGCCACTTCAGGAACCATGAAAAAACTGCCAGGACTTCCCGAGATCGTGCAACCAGCTGCAAAGCCCTGATCGGGCCATTGAACTGACTCTGTGGGAATGTGTCCATAAACACACAATAGATTGGTGTAAACAGGAACAAAGTCCGTGATGTGGCGTCTCATGGTTGAATGAATACCGTCAGATCCGATCACCATCGCACCACGTTCTGTCCTGTCTCCAACCTGAAAAACAACCCCCTCAGTCGTGTCGCCGATTACCTTCTCGAATTTCAGACCATAGAAAATGGGTACTTTACTCTCAGCCAAAGCTGTCTTCATTTCTTGGAGGACGGCGAGCCGATAGAGACGTTAGCAATGGCAAGTATCCGAAGCAATCCTCATCTTCCTCACAGTCTTATCATCAGCGTCTTTAGTGGCTTTATATTCGCAGATATGGCCCTTGTCTTCCACGCGATTCCAACTGCCTAGTTTGTCGAATACTTGGCACCCGTTAGGTGTGAGGGTCACACCGCTTGACAGGATATCTGAATTTTCGCTCCTTTCCTCGAAGATTCGACATGGAATAGATTGGCGATGCAGAGATAGGGCGAACGCGGTGCCCTGTAACTCCTGTCAGACTTGAATGCCCATCGTTCATGTTGAGTCTGGACTTACTCCTAGGCCGGCACCTATGATGGCGACACCATTCGTCTTTATGCTGGAAAACATAATGGATTTCGCGTTGAAATCTAGTTGGAGAAAGTGCTAATGTGCTGATGAACTTAGCTTCTCAATTTTGCCGGAACGTTTTATACACAGCGACGTATCCCATATTGGTAGCTGCGGACTAGACGCATGAAAGGGTATTTCGGAGCGTTTGGACAAGTCCGACGGCTTGGTTAGGATGTTCTAGACTGGAGATGGTCTAAACTGGGATTTCTAAAGTTAGAAGTCCTCTGACCTAAGCCATTTAGAGGGAATAGAAACTTGACGAAGCGGAAGTTAGCAGGATTGTATAAACCCCGAAACCCCCAGCGCACGGGATCGGCGCTCATCAGAATCTGCCCTTTACCGTCCGTCACTAAAGATGTAGGTTTGGAACACACGCATGACTTTAATGGTGTCGTAGAAAATCTCGGCAGGTTCATTTGGATTCCGCGGAACGGGCTAGTGTTGAGTGGAGATGCTAGATACAATGAAGCGTGCCTGTTCATGACATGCCGAATCTAATGCTTCATGCGCTCACCGCGACCCTTCAAAACCTCAACCAAAGCTATCCCGTCCTTAGTAGCCTCATCCAAATCCTCCTTTGGTAAACCAAGCAACTCGTTCTGCGCTTTCGCTGACAGATCACTCGGATCCTCCGGGAAGAACGCCCTTGCATAGAGCAGCTTGCTGAAACCACTCATATCTCCTCGCTTAACCTGCTCTATTCCCTCTTCGTACCTCTTCTTGCTTGACTCATTAGTAACAGTCCAGTCAGCGTCTGGGGTACCAGTGACACGCTTGACGCTCTCAAAGAGATCTTGCTGGGAGACAACGAAGCTGTTCAAGTAAACAGCCCTGTTAAGGAAGTTTGAAACCGTAAGACTCTCGTCATTCTGGTCATCAGGAAATTCCTTCAGGCTAAGAACCTTGGCAACAGCTCTTCCAACCTGCGCAAGCGTAGAAGTGGAGTTCTTCACATTCCCATCATCATAAAGAGTGAGTGTCTTCTTGTCAAAGTCAAACCCAAAACGACTATCCCCACCAGCAAGACTGTAGTCAAACCAGAAGCCGCAACAAACAGTGATCCACTTCATACCAAGACTCTCAATCTCGTCTCTGTTTGCTTTGGCTATGGGTCCAAGGAGAGTATCTTCCCCGAGCTTGACCTGTTCGATGTCGCCTGCGTAGCCATTCGGCATGATGTAAGATACGCCAGCTTTGGCCGCAGCTTGGACGAGTTTGCTATGTGTGTCCTTGGGAGCGTTTGGAGCCATGGTTATGATGAGGATTTGCTGGTTCCTCAGGGCAGCGATGAGTGTTGATTCATCGTCATAGTCAATCAGTGCCACGATAAGTCCGTTAGGAAGGTTGTTAGTGCTTCCCTGGCGCGTCAGAGCGGTGACGGTATGTTTGCCGGTTTGGAGAAGGGCGTTCGCGATGTGAGAACCGATTGTACCGCCGGCCTGACCTCTATGTTAGTGCCGTTCTGTGGGACAAAGGCTGGGTATATTTACACCGACGATTGCGACTCGCTCGATGGAGTTGGTGAAGCCCGCTGATTTGTTTTTAGCGTAATTGGCCATTTTGGCTGTTGGCAAATGTGAAAGAGCAAAGGGTAGTAGGTGATGATAGTTGTGCTTGATGAGATTTTATGGAGGGAGACTTTGGTGTCTTTCATAACTGTAATCTGACTTTGTTGGATTGGCCGAGATGTTCAGCAGTCTCAAGATCTCGGTAATTTCGTATTCATGGCTTACAAACTGAGTCTTTCTGTCCCTCACATCTCGGGATATTTCTATTCCTGGATCCACATCTGCCCGGTCTGTCGGGTGTAGCACGGGAATAATGCTGCTTATCCTTCATTGTCAACAAGCCGAAACGAAATCACCGAGGAGGACCATGACAATCATTTCATCACCCGGACTGCAAAACCTTACGCGTAATCATAAGCCTGATCCATACCATGCTTTATTTATTTGTGACTAATCGGCCACTGACGCTAGGTTGACTTGATCCTATGAAGGATTGTGAAGCAAAAACTCAGGAATGCAGGGTTTCGGTGCATTATTGTTGGTCACTATTCAGTCTTCAACTGGCATCGCGCATTTTATCCTTTGGGATTACGTGAAGTAAATACTTTCTTCCAGGCTCGTACATTTATACTGAATCCGGTCTACCTTTTGCACATCTGTGCGCTCAATGTAAATCCTTTGACTGGGAGTTGAGGTGTAGGTAAGCCAAGTTCTACACTGCCCAAACAAGCCCATATAAACAGCAATACTGTTAACTCATGCAATCCATTTGTATTTGAAGAGGATAATCACGCTCACTAAGTTTATTGACTGACTTTAGTAGAGAAAGACAGCAGGAAAGCGATCCAACCACAAACGAGCAGAACCAAAACAAACATGTTCCTATAACAAGAAGCGGCATGGGCTTCAAACCTGCCACACGCAGCTGGAACCTTAGTATGCAATGATTCAGCTCCATGATTCGAGTCTGGAAATATCGTGACACCAAAAATTTCGGGTTTGTACCTCTTCCATCGCCCGTCTTCCGATCTATGTCTGAATGGCCCACGAGCCCTTTGCGGTGCTGAAAGGATGCTGAACTGGGAGCGATTGCGGCGAATGGAAAGAGTGATAAAGTAAGTTGGCCGAGCTCTGGAGAGAGCAGTCATTTTTGCGACAATAAAACATCTGGGTGGTAGTATTCCTGGAAACCGCCATTGTCGGAGCTGCGAGCCAAGGGGGGACTGTGGCGACGTGCTGCTTTGTAGATCCCACATGACAGAGAACCAAGGTCGAGAAAAGCACCCAAAATAGCCTTTCACGTACAAGTGACATGGATCTTGAGTATTATAGCCCTCTTCATTGATATACACAGGTGGAATCAATGGACTTAGAGAGTCATATATAGGCATGTAAGCGTCTAAATCTCCATCAAACAGGAGTTGAAAGACGTCTAGAAGTTTTGGACAAAGGCAATCGTTACCAAATGGCGGCCACTGGGTACCAAGAGATTTCTGAGATATAGTACCTAGATGTCCGCTCATCATAACTAGCAAAGCAGTTCGAAAGAGAGCTCCCTGTTTTGGTTTCCAAGGCGGACATCTCCGTTCTTGTTCGGCGTCACACACCTCCTCATACAGAAGAGCTCGGACGTGATGCAATCTACCATGGAAGGCAGATGCAGTTAACGTACTTCCAGGCTCAAAGATGACGCTGACGGATGGGTCTGGTCCAGTGTTGAGTAAAGTATCGACCAAGCTCAAGTGACGGTGTGCTGTTCCTTCGATACATTGAAGCGCGAACTTAGACCCAGCGAGGCCAAGACCACGGACTTCATGCTCATATTTGGGATATGACCATAAGGCACACTGCAAGGTAAATGTTTCACAGTCAATCCATTCGATATAAGGGTTGGATCCAAAGAGAAAAGGGAAAATGTTCCTTCCATCAGGCTCCCGCAGGGCTGAAATAATTGCGTCTCTATGATCTTGACAAGACAGGTCAATCGATCCGCCTGAAATCTCCAACAAATATTGAAAAACAGATAGATTCCCCTCCCTCAATGCACGTACTAATGGAAAAACACCTTTATACGGCTTTTCTATGCTTGCGCCAAGCTCGACAAATAATTGAGTCAGGTTGAATTTCTTGTTCCGAGCCGCCAGATGAAGGAGGTGGTCTGGACTATGCATCTCTGTATCTGCATTGAGAAGAGTTTTGATGGTTTCTTCATCGCCATACTCGATAGCGAACTGCAAAGTAGTTTTATTCCGTGACCTTAGATTGACGTCTGCACCTCTATCAAGTAATCTCTGTATGAAGTATTTTCGATGTTGCTTTCTTGAACTCCATAACGCAGACCTCAAGGGTGTATCCCCCCTTACTTTAGTAGGGTCTTTTATACCCATCAAATATCCAAAAGGGGGATGGATATCATTCACATCTGCCCCAGCTTCAAGCAAAGCCTCGAAAGCTTCCGTGTTGTCTTGCTCTATTGCTGCTATGAGAGGTCCCGGGGCGCCGTTGTTAAGCTCTACATTTGCGAGCAGTATAAACTTCCAAATAGATTCATGACCATACAGGATGGCAAGCGTAAGAGGAGATGGTGCCAAATTGTGGCATACGTTGAGCTCTCTCCCAGCACTCTCCCAGAGGTCTCTCAGGATATGAAAGAGCCCGTGGATGGACATCACTTGCAAAGGTGTTGACGATATTTGTAAATTAGATACGCACCCTGCTATCCTTGCAGACATGCGAGATCCCTTGCCCTCCATTGCATATGAGAGCCTTTTCCAAGCCTGGAAAAACGGGCTGCCACGGGACGCAGGTCCGAAGAAGTTCCGTAAGAGATTTGACAGTTCAGAGTCTCTGAACTCAGGCAAGTCAAATTTTCTGGCATGCCGAAATACAAACTCAATAATGTAGCGGCAATTAACCGTGAACTTAATATAAGGACCATCTGCATGAGATCGATCTGTTGCAATGACCCAGAGAGGAGGTTCAGGTCCTCTTATCGACTCCGTATCTAATGAGACCGGGACTAAATCTCTGTTGAGGAACTTGATAGAAGAGATGGCAACATGGTGATGCGATTCAAGCATACTGTAATGATGCTTCTCGATATATTCTCGTGCTGACAAGTGCGAGAATCGCCAGACATTCAACTGCCGATCGTAGACAAGTAGGTTCCCACAGATGCTCTGGATAGTTTCTGATGTAAAAGCCGTATCAGCCTCTATCGTTCCAGATTCGGGGTCAATCTGCATCATTAACAAAAGATCAGAAGTATTTAACGGTCTGAATGCACACAGTGACCATCGCAAGGCTCTTCTGGCCAGTTGCTCTTCATACGGGGACATGTCCTGGATCTGACTCCAGACTACATCGTACGCGCCCTTCAGTCCAATGGGTGAGGTCTCGAGTTGTTCCCTGATACTCCTTTCGCTCCAAACTTTCAGTCGACGGATCTGGTCAACCTGTAGTGCTGTCCACTGGAACATTCCTTGGCTTTTCTCGTGAAACACCGATTTGACCTCTTCTTGGAACTTGGGACTTATGTCGGCCCAACGGGGGTCTCGAAACAGCTTATCCTGCACATAAGATGAGATGTCTTCTTCATTGTCCGTTGCTTCTACCGTCATGATAGGTCTTCCCTTGAAGTGGCGTAGAATGTCCTCGTCATGCCTGCTGGAGATGAAGACACGCAGCTTCGAGCTCCTGATGGTCAAATTCGAGAGAATTCTCATAAGCTCCTCTCGAGTGTTTCTATCACACTCATCCAGAGCATCGAGAATAATAGTAGTCCTGGGATAATCACCGGCAAGCCTCCCGATAAGACTTTCGCAAGTCGCCACGTCGAATGTTGTACCATTAAGTTCAAGTCTGCTTGGCAGGCCTTGGAGAGCGATGTGGATTGTGCCACTTTCAACTTCCTTGATGGGTGTGGATAGTTGACGAAGAATGCTGCGGAGGATATCTTGAGGATTCCGCCGATTCTCTTCGTCTCTCTTGCAGTAGAAAAAGGCGACTGCTTCACCTGCTTTAGCCCTTTCGATGGAGTAGTCAACTACTCGTGAGATGAGAAATGTCTTCCCGGCTCCGGCTGCCACTTGTTAGAACTGAAAGGTGAGAATACGGAAAAGACACTGCACTCACGATTCCCGTAAAGAATGGTAACTGATGAATCACTCTCCTCCCATCGAATAAACGTCTCCCTCTTCAGAATCCACTGGCAGGTACCCGCAGTTCGCTTTCTGCTAACTTCGTCATGATGGGCGCGAAACAAGATTGAAGAGATAGCTCCTAGGGTGTCGCGTCGTTCGGACTCATCAATGCGAACTAGTAGTTCTTGGACTCGATCCCCTAGCACGGTGAGAGTTGGCTGGATCTTCTGCAACAGACCGAGAGATTTGCTCGATAACGTGTAATTGAAGATTTTGCGGCAATTCTCTCCGCAAGTTATGACCTTTTTGTGCTGCACTTCCAGGTCCTTATAGATGCTCACTACCTCGGAGGAGTTAAATATCGCGGTGGCTTTGCGTTTGACCTTATGTTTGCTCGAAATTGAGTAACAACACCGAAGAGCGCAAAATAGTGCCGAGTAAAACTTGATTAGTTCCTCATGTAAGTAATCGAGGCATTGTTGACTAAGTTCGATCTCGTCCTGGGCTTCTCCGACATGCATAGACTCTTGTGTGTAGACCGTTTCTAAAACGCGACCAGAGAAAACAAAGTGCGGGGTCGAGGCGAGGAGTTCAAGGACGCTCTCTGCTTGCTCTCTTTCGGCCAGTATAGCCTGCAACACGTTATTATAGGCACTCAATGAGACAATTGAATGGGGGCATCATTTACCTGTAGGGCGAATCGAAAAGCAGCCCATGGAAGCGCTGCATGAACGGGATCGAAGGAAGAGATGACATCGCCAATGCCTTTGACCTTATCTAGCCAATGAATAATCTTATCGAAATACTTTTTGAACGTGTGGTTGGGACTCTCAAGGTGTTTCTGCTTCTTTGTTGTTTGTTCAATGAGCGCGTCGATCTGTTCAGTCGCCGTCGCGTTGGGCTGTATGCCTTGTTCGAGGGAGGTTAGCCATTCTTTGACATCCACTGGGAGATTCTCACGTGCCTTCGTCCATAGGCATGATGTGTTAGCCATCATATGCGAGACGGGGCAAGATGATTGTGACCAGTATCGATGAATAGCAGAGTAAATCGTGCAAATAGCAAAAGAGACTGAAGTTGCGCGCCAGCTCCGAGATACAGGCATTTGGAAATTTTCAGTTGCGTGACCAACAGAATGTCACGTGAGCTGCAGCTCAGCCCCGCGGTCCGCCTGCGTGTCTGCCTTGTATGCAGGTTTTGCTTAAAATTACTACTCCTAGCAATTTATGTCTATGAGTGGCTTGGAAATATAAAAAGGAAGGTTGTGATCCATTAGTGCATAAAATGTTAAACTGATTTCAACCTCAAGCCTCTTGGCTGTTCGATGTGGGATATGGCAGCATCCAGCAATGATTGTTCCGATGTAGATATATATTCGTGGGTCTGCTAAGTACTGATATAGCCGTGGAAGCCATTACTTCGATGCTCGTCGAGAAGCGATCTTATAAAAGAGACTCCCATCGTAGATCCCTCTGATATCCTCCTTCATCATTCGCCCATCATCCGGCCAAAGCAATATGTAAGTCGCCAACCCTGTAACAGTAATTAGTTCTCGTGGTCGACGGAAGAGATGTAGGTGATCAACTACTCACATTCGAAGAAAGCACCGCCCCATCCAACGGGATCAGCGATCAACCTCTGACCCTTCATCAGATTCATGACGTCCCATATCGTCAGGTAGTCTCGCCCTTCGGCATACTTGGAGAACATGTCCTCGAACTTCTGTGGAATGAAGCGACCTTCGGTGTCGTAGGTTCCAGTGTCGCTGCCATGTTTATCCTTGTGAATGTTGTCGATGTGGATTCGGAAGAAAGGGTCGGGGAGGAGCGAGGACTGCGTTGGGTATGAGAAGTTGCCGTGGATAACGAGCACCGAGATGAGAGACAGGATGATTCCATAGCCTAGCTGGTAGAAGCCTCTAAAGGTGTCAAGTGGCCAGATCACACCATCGTGGTCCTTGAAGTCATTAGTATCGCGTTGGAAGGCGTGCGGAATGGAGATGCTACCTTGTCAAAAAAATCGCAATGCTGCTGCAGAACCTGGGCAATATCAGCGCTGAGTTCCAAGGAGTATGTATGATCTTTACCGTTTGATCCTGGTGTCGTTGAGCCCAATCATTCTCCGTCGTTCCCTCGGGACGCTCGTGGGTAGCGGCAAGATTGGCTCTTGCGACTCCTGGAAGGTATGAGCTACCTTGCATCCCCATTACTAGCTTCTGATGCGTACCTGCGTGAGCGAGTCGAGCCTTTTCAACGCCCCCAGCTGATGTGGTTTTCGCTCAACAGTCACGGGAACGGCATCAATTGAAGTCGTACTAATAGAACTGGAATCGACCTTCAGCGCGTCAGAGTATGACTTTGTGTTTTTGGGATCATCGAAGTCCATTTTCGCAATGTCGCAATAGCTGTATGTCAAAGGTCATTAAATAAGAGGAAGTAAGGTGTAAGAACCAGTTTGTATTCTATGTCGCTGCTGGAATACAATTCTCATTTTCACATGTGAAGATGGGGATGCAAAAATTTGAGGTCATTGATTCGGGCCAAGTCATAACAATCGCACGACTTTCCGTTTCTTGTCTTATCCAGACGCGTTTGGATATGTGTAAACAAACGCGTCATCCAACGGCAAGCGAGATTTTCTGGTCTGTATTAATAATTGTTGCATCATGGTTTGCCGTGCCTGGTTTAAGTTTCAGTCTGTTACGGTATGACCATGATGAGAAGTCATAAAAGACTAGGCGTGGCGTCATCATGACTCTAAATATCCCTGCCCGACCGTAACCACAAGACACCAGTGTACAGTGCATATGGCGGTTTCATCATAAACTAATCAAAGACTCAGTGGCTAGAATATTCTACTGCTAAAGTAGAAGGTATGATAAAAACGTAGCGTGTTCTCAATCTTGGTATTTGCTGCCAAGTTCCCTCATCACTTATTCACCACGTAAAGCCAAGATTTTACGACTAATTTACAATGGACAAAGCACTAAAAACTGGCCTCTCAGCCGGCATATCTGCTGTTTCAGGCTTCCATTCGAAGAAGCCGAATTGGGCAGACCCAGAAACTGCCGGTGCTAACGTCTTGCCGACATCATACTGCCCAGAACCCTGGTCTCGAGTGGAGTTCCCGAGCGCCCAAAAGCCCGTCAAGGCTTCACATATCTGTATCGGTGCTTGGTCGTGGGGCGACAAGTCGACATGGCAATGGGATGAAAAGGAACTACCCCACGTCATGATGGCTTGGAAGACGCTTTATGAGGCTGGCATCAATTTCATCGACACTGCTGAAGCATACGGCAATGGGGAGAGCGAAAGGATAATCGGAGAACTAGTTGGGGATATTCCCCGCGAGACCATTGTCATACAGACCAAGTATTTCAGCACGCCTCTTAAGGCCGAAACCTACCTTCATCCTGTCGATGGACCCGTCAAGAGTCTCAAGGCCAGTCTTCAGCGGATGAACCTCGAATACGTCGACATTTACCTGGTCCATGGACCCATCCATCCTCAAAGGATCCGCGCCATTGCAGAGGGTATGGCTCAATGCGTCGAACAAGGCCTTGCACACTCAATTGGCGTTGCAAACTATGACGTCGAAGACGTTCAGAAGATTAACGATGAACTAGCAAAGTTCAATATTCCTCTCGCGACAAACCAATGCGAGTATAGCATTCTCCGTCGCTACCCCGAACTCACTGGAAACATCGAGAAGTGCAAGGCCAGCGGTATGATCTTCCAGTCGTACTCATCTCTAGCCCAGGGACGATTGACTGGCAAGTACACCAAGGATAAACCGCCGCCAAAATCACGCCCCTTCAGCAGCTACAAGATGGAAGATCTTGAGCCTGTACTGGAGACTTTGGATAGAATTGCTGAGAGACGGCGAAAGAGTATTGCCTCCGTCGCGCTGAATTATAATATCAGCAAGGGAGTTTTACCCGTCGTTGGAATCAGGAATGTTGAGCAGGCGAAGTGTGCGATTGAGGCGCTTGGATGGAGGCTTACGGATAGTGAGATTGTTGAACTTGACAAGGTCAGCATTTCTGGACATAAGACTGTGCTTTGGCAGCAGGGTTAGGTACTTGGGGCTGTGGCTGGATAGTAGACTAGAGCAGTACTGCTCAGCTTATCGCTGACAACGAAGATTAATCAAGGGTAATGGATATGAAGATTCTCAAACCCGATAGATACCGGTGAACCCGATTATGACCCTACAGGCGCAAAAGCTTTGCCATGGCCTTAATCGCCCCTTTCTTTCCAGGGAGCAACATTGGCTGCAGCACTGGAATTTGTGGCAAAATCGCCCAAGTGATTGTCAAGAGGCGGCATCACAATAGCTACAAGAACTTCAGCTGGAGTGGTTTTCAGCCAACGAGATATGTGGCTAAGTGTGATAGGCTGTTTTGAAATTTCCATGCGGGTGCCAAGCTGGGGCTGAATGGCCATATCATACAGTAGCCTACTGAATTAAGCGCCCAATAACGCCAGAATATGCAGGGTTAGCCAAATAAGGGCTGTGCTTACGGGCCGGCGGTAAAAACAAGAAGTTGGCTGCGATGCCTTTCATGCCGCTATTCTTTCTTTTCACAATTACTTTTTCTCTAGACGTTCATGGTGTTCTTGCGAGAGATCAGAGAACGTCCATTCAGCAGTACACACCTCGCTAACCCTCAGCGGCGGTAAAACAGCACACTATGCCTGAATTTGGAGAATACACAATTGGTTGGATCTGCGCTCTGAGTAAAGAGCTCATCGCAGCCAAAGCATTTCTCGATACTCTCCACGATCCCGTTGATAACGCAGCGATCAATGACGACAACAACTACACACTCGGCAGCATTGGCAAGCATAATGTCGTCATTGCAGTCTTGCCGTACGGCCAATACGGTCTCGTCAATGCTGCGGCAGCCTTGACACACATGACTAGGACCTTCTCTAACCTCCGAGCAGTGCTCATGGTCGGGATTGGTGGTGGTGTCCCAGGCAAGAAGGACATCCGCCTCGGCGACATTGTTGTTGGATCTGTAGGCCGAAATAGCAGTGGCGTCATTCAGTACGACTACGGAAGGGCGGTCCAAGGGGAGGAATTCGCCGTCACTGGTCACTTGAACCAGCCACCTATGGCCTTCCTAACAGCCATGAGTTCTCTACACGCTACGTATGAGATGGAAGGTCACAGCATTGAGAGCGATATCAATCTAGCCCTCCGAAAGTACAAGCGACTACAGAAGAAATACAAACGGCCCGTTGCTCTTAGCGATCGATTGTATGATGCAGATTTCATCCATCAAGAAGGCGAGGGTATTGCATGTAGCAGTTCTTGCGGCGATGACAAGCTAGTGCACCGAGACGAACGAGACGAAGACGAAAACAATCCTGCTATTCATTGCGGCTTGATAGCATCGGGCAACTCGTTGATGAAGGATGCGCTTTTACGCGATAAGCTCGCAGCGAAGCATGGAATCCTGTGTTTCGAGATGGAAGCTGCAGGCTTGATGAATCACTTCCCGTGCGTGGTTGTGCGGGGCATTTGTGATTATTCTGATTCGCACAAGAACGATGAATGGCAGGAGTATGCGGCGATGGTGGCAGCAGCATACACGAAGGACTTGCTCCTTCAGGTCGCTCCAAGCAGTATGCTCAGGGAGAAACGGATTGAAACTCTTTTGGGACAACGTGAGTAATTGAGCGGTTTCACAATAGCTGAGATATGATGTCTCGAAGCTGATAGTAAGTAATAGTGAGCGACAAGGTTGAGGGCATTCACCAGATAGCAACGGAAAACAACCGTAACATTATATCTCTCTCATCCAGCATTCGAGATGATGCCATATCGAGATGGCTGAATCCATCTGATCCCTCAGTCGACCACAACAAGGCTCGTCAAGGATGCCATTCAGGTACCGGGAAGTGGTTGTTGAAAAGCCCTCAATATCGCACTTGGAAGTCCAAAGACAGTTCGTTTCTCTGGCTATATGGGAATTCCGGTACAGGGAAGACTGTTCTAAGCTCCACAGTCATTGAAGACTTAAGAAAAACCTCTCGTCGCAAACTTCGCAACTGCGCAGTACTTTTTTTCTACATAACGTTCACCGACAACCAAAAACAGTCTCTTGACGCAATTTTGCGATCTCTGATCAATCAACTCTACCATAGCCAGCAACAGTCTTGGCATCCGACCACCTTACTCTATACGAAATGCGGCAATGGCACTAGCCAACCAAGTACAGAACAGCTGAAATCCACGTTTCGCGACATGCTATCAGCTGCGAGAAAAGTCTTCGTTCTGATCGATGCGCTAGACGAATACGAGAACCGGAGCAACCACCGTGATGAGCTATTGACCTGGATAGAAATGTTTCGTAACAGACCAGTCAACACCCATCTCCTCGTTACAAGCCGTCCTGAACATGATATCAAGGCCTCTGTCGAGTCATGGGCTGATCCTGAGAGTATCATCTCCCTTGAAACAGACACTGTGGGTAAAGATATCTCTGAGTACGTTCGTGATGTCGTGGCCAATTCAACGAGCTTTCGTCGCTGGCACGGCCATACTTCAACTCAGGATGACATCGTTAACGCTTTGACAGCGAAGGCAGGTGGAGTGTACAATGCCCGAAGGCCCTTATCTCAGGTGTAGAAAAGCTAATGATTCGTTTCAAGGTTTCGTTGGGTCGCTCTGCAACTGGAACGCTTAAAAGACTGCATCAACAAGGAGGAAGTCAATATGATCCTCCAGACTCTTCCAATGTCGCTTCAAGAGACATACTACCAACTACTGAGCGAACTTACGAGTACTAGAAGGAAGTATGTCATTCGAATCCTTCAGTTTCTGGCATACTCGGACATACCACTCGAGCTTGAAGCGGCTGTTGATGCCCTTGCCATAGATCTTACAGCACCATCTGGATCACGATTCATCATGAAGGAACGTATGCCGTTACCAGCTGAAATATCCTCCCTTTGCTCTACACTATTTGCCGCAGTTTCTCGGACCAGTGACCCCATCCTTGGTACCCGTTATGATATGGGATCGGTGCTGCAATTAGTGCATTCGTCTGTGAAAGAGTTCATAATATCCTGTCCCAGAAACGAGTTTGACGGGTTGTTAACTGAGCCCACCTCAAGGTTGACGATCACAGAAATTTGCCTGGTATACTTTCTGGAAATGGACTACTTCTTACCCGCCGAAGAGGTGAGGAGGACTCACCACTTTATGCCCGTTGCTGTGGACAGTTGGTTGCACGGTGCCTCAAGCCGCAAATCAAGTTTAAGCAACTTTACGCATTTATCAATGGAGCTCTTTTCGACTAGCTTACTTTTCAGTCGTTGGCGTGAACTTATTGATGATAGGTTATTTGAAAAAGATCCTTGGGACAGTCAGCGTTTACGAGGGCAGGATCAACTGTTTTACGCAAGCTGGTCTGGGGACGGAAGCTGCGTCAACAAACTGCTAGGTACTAACCTAACGGGGGATACCACAGCGTGGGAGCTCAACCCTGCCATACATATTGCCGCCGAGTTTGGTCATTTGGAGACAGTTGCGCTTCTAATTCATAGAGGCGCTGATGTGAACGCGGAGGGAGAAGACCACAATGTCCTTTGTACTGCTATCATAGCTGGCCATCTGGATGTTGTCGCACTTCTGGCTCAGGAAGGCGCTGATCTCGAGGCCCAACAACCATGGGCTGGCAATGCTCTTGAAGTCGCCTGTAGACTTGGCCGCTTGGATGTCATAGAACTTTTGATCAAGCATGGCGCTGAGGTTGAACCTCGTTCTCGTGTCCTTAGCGATGCCTGTTGCGGCGGCAACTTGAATATCGTCAAGCTTCTAGTGGAGGAAGGTGCTGATGTCAACACCGGCCTTGAAAGCGCCTGCATCAATGGCCAATTGGATATCGTCATGTTCTTACTGGGAAAAGGTGCTGATATTGATGTCCGAAGAGGAGGCTATACTGTTCTCCAACATGCTTCCCGGGATGGCCGCTTGAACATTGTTGAGTATCTTTTGGAGAAGGGTGCTGATGTCAATGCGCAAGGGAGCTGGGAAACCACTGCCCTTCACACTGCCTCTAGTAGAGGCTGTTTAGACCTTGTTAAGCATCTAGTGGAGAATGGCGCTGATATAAATGCTCCGTCAGGTACCTATGGCACTCCTCTTTGTGTTGCCTCCAGGATGGGCAACTTGAATATCGCCAGATATCTAGTGCAGAAAGGGGCCGATATTAATGCTCCAGGGGGGGACTTTGGAAACGCATTGCAAGCTGCTGTCATCAAAAAACACTACGAGACAGCCGAGTTCCTTCGAAATCATAGCGCCAGTCTTAGGTACGTTAACATGCCTAACACTGACCACCATTGGGAGCGCCATCGCCATCAAATATTGAATCTCGTACTTGGTGGGCGATTTGATTCCGATATTTAAAGTGCCGCTAGAAAGGCGTCACTTTATATGATTACATAAGGAACACGTTTCCCTGAACTAGCTCTACTTCAACCCGACTCCCACGCTGACTTTGAGATTTTAGAAACCCATAGTATGCCTCAGTTTCGCTCACATCGCCATCTCTCTACAATATGAGCGATATCTACTCGAAAATAGTGTTGGTCGTGGTTTGCGGTGCGCTCAAGGCAGCGGTTTCTTTCGCTGTCAAGAGTTCATGGAACAGATGTATTAAAACAGAAAGGACCCGGCTCTCGGACCCAAATATCGTGCAAGAAAGTTGTTTTCATGTAGCAGCGGGTCGAGTGCGCTGCGTGCTCCTTTACTGAGAATGCCTTCATTTGCTCCCTGAATGACGACTTCCGGTGTTCAAGTATCAACGGCATATACAGTATTGAGAAGACAAGCACGACTCGTTCTGATGAAAGGATACATAAGACGAAACTTCACATGCTGATGTATCGAGAGCATAGAAAGCAGCCCGGCATATCTTAAACAATAAATGAAGAAATGAGGACCTCCCCGTATCATAACCATCAGCGACCATTATTCATTTCAGCCAGCCTCCATGCTGTAGCCAGTTCGCGCACTCTTCACCAAGCTCCTTTCTCGCCCTCTCTTCATACGCCTTGCAATCTTCCTCGGACAAAACGTCCTTCCATCTCGAGTTCGTTCCCTTGTTCACAAAGTCCTTGGCACCATTCGCCCAAGCAACTTCAGCCTGAGGTGGCGCCGCAAGATGCGCATGCTCCTTCATCCAATCAAACGTAGAATGCTCAACGACATCTTTGAACTTGTCCTCCGGCATGTCAGGAATATCCAGAAACTTGGCAATACGCTTGATTCCTCCCTCTAAATCCGCTTTGAGGTCGTTGAAATGCACGAGAAGCAGGTTAGGCTGATCGCGATGCTCCCACCAACCACGAATATGGCTCCAGAAAGGCCAACCAATGGAACTTGGCATGTCATCCTTGACAAGCTGATCGAAAATGTCTTTGGGGTTCTCACTTGGTCGTACGGGAGGTTGGCCCTCATAACCTGTGTTCTCAAAAAAGCTGTAGAAAGTATCTGTAGCGCGATACATGTGATGATGGATACTCCAAACCATATCACGGCCATCGCGCGCGATGAAGATATACTTGACTTGGGGGTTCCAGACAAGAGCATCAAGAGGGAGATGTGTCTTGAGGAAGCGACGGTGCGTTTGGGATTCGATTAGTCCTAGCATTGCTTCCTTGGGGACGATACGCATATCGACCCATGGTGAGAGAGCGCCTGCGGGGACTGTTGGGTCGCCTTGGTGGATCAGCTGCGAGACGATCTGTTGAACCCACTAATCGGTCTGTTAGCTACATGCTGAGACGAATGAGTAAGTCACTTACAGTTGTGCCTGACTTGGCGTACGTCGTGATGATGATATCATCGGGTCTGAACTTGACATCGTTCCAGATAGACGACTCCATGTGATGGTTACTCTCCTCACGAGTCTTCTGCGGCATGTTGCCGTTGGTTCCATTCGTTGTAGTCATGTCGATTGATCTCGAAGTATGCAAACGAACTCAGTGCACCAAACTCCAAGGACCTACGCCTTCAAATGGCGAACAGACCTCTCTTATATGCGCCAACCCAAGAATTTCCAAGTTCTCGTGTCCTAGTAGGATGCAGGTAAGACCAAAGGATCTTCAACCCTGCTCCCCGGGTCTCGGAACCAAAGTCTCACCCAAAGGCTCCATTCACAGCGGAACTCGCTGACAATCATCAACCGACAGCCCGTATCATGACCCAAAGTGGAAAGGATCTTCATGAGCTTCGTCACATGGGATGGTGCTGATGTCAAGCTAAGGTACGAAAAGGGATCAACGCAGCGCTGTCGATAACTACATTAGTGCAACGGAGATCAGATTAGCCCGTTTATGACGTCGCTTGAGAGGCGTAGTGGGAAAACGGACCCCAAATGTTGAAGACTGCCTATAAATCGGCCAATAGTCTTTGGCAATAATCTCAAAGGTTGCCGCATTGGCCTTGAAATCTCTCTACCTTGGGCTTTCTTCGGATAACAACATCTTTGGCTGCATCACAGTTCAACGATGAATATGCTACTTGAACATATCCGGCCATTTAGACAAGCCATGTGATAACAGAGGGTTGGGAAAGGCATACTATTGGGGACCGCGAGAGTTGTGATGGAGATAAGCTGCCTTGGTGGTTCTGATTGTGCTAGCCCATGCCGTCATGCCGCTTGAAGTTACCGCTCTTCTGGCGTTTGGGCCTTTTGCATAGACGGTCAGCATCGTGAGGTGGACCCAGGTAAGGCCGGTCTCTTGGTCTCGGACGCCAGTGAATTCGCCAAGAACGAGGGCTCACTAGCCCCCGAAAGCCTCATGCGCTGTTTTTAGATTCAGGTCCAAAGCCTGACTTGGTTTAATGTAATCTCGACTGTCCGATGGATTTGTATCCCTCATATACATTCGTTTTGCTCGAGGACAAAGCCGTCAGCTTAACACCGAAGGCTTGCGGGCGTTGAAAGCGCGTCCCGGACTTTTATGCGTAACTGTCAGTAAGCGCTATCCGAACTTGCGAGTGTTAATCTCCACCTGATGAGCTAGTGCTGAGCTTACAGAGGGGATGCTGAAATACGGCGGGTAAGGCTGAGCGAGGACTATCACCGAGAGCCGAGACTTCGAAAGCCCATTACTGCATCGTGATTATTGAACTATCGACCTTTACAAATCCCTGAGGCTTCCAGAAAGATTTATTAGTTATCATAAGGGCTTCTAGGCAATGGAAAACAAGGAGGGAAAGATTATATTACCATTCATCACCCGTGTTTGCACCCTAAAACTCAACCTTTCAGGCGGCCGCTTACTACGAGGTTTAACCTATCTGTGTACATCACAGGCATCTGAGAAGTCCATTTAACCCTTCTCGCTTTGTAGTTCCGCTTCTGAGTATCAAGTCGTCTAGTAACAAGGGCCTGTATTATTAAATATGATCGCATGAAGTGGATGGGTCGAGAATGTGTCAGTAATACCTCAAGCTAGTAATCTCAACTTACCATCCGGCTGCGAAGCCAACGGCCCAGACTTCGCTTGCTGGTATCACATCAGCGCTATCTTCTAGGATATAAGCGCTCACTATGATAAAGCTCTCCTGTTCCGCCGTTGAGACCTACGTCCTAATAAAGAACAATCTTTCGCGTGTCTATGAATTAATAGTTGCTTTCTGAAGTCGTCAATCACTCTGAGTACATATGATATAGATAGTATGACCATATAGGAATTGACAGGGTTCCTGATTCTTCGCAAGATGCATAAACTACGGAGGCGTTGGAATATCAGACGAACACAATCCCTGCCCCAAAAGGATGATAAGTTCAGTATCTAAGTAAAATATATATCCTTTGCCTCTGTATTCCCCCTCACCAGCCCTTCTAATACTGGTTTCAACTCTATCGTTTCTCTCATACTACTATACTCAGGGTGTATATCTTTGAGGTCCAGTGGGAAAGCCTGATCCAAGAACAACTGATCTTCGTCCGAGGCTTGAAGAACAGAATCATAATCCTCAAAGAATACCTTCAATCCACCTGGATACCCTAGAAGCTCACCGTCAGCCCACTTCACCTCGTGGTTCGCTAGGAGATCGAACAGCAGCTGAAGAGGGCGCTGGCTCTGAAGAATAGGTCTGCCCCCCGTGATCGCCTCAAACGCTGCTCCCAACTTACGCGACTTCTGGAGAAGGTCTCCCAGGACTTTTTTCACATTATGAGGAACTTGGTACCACCACAAAATACGAACGTGGTCTGACACCTCCAAGGCACTCTTCGTCCAGTCTCGAACGGCAGTATGTAACTTGTGACCGTCGTGCCAGAAGTCAACTAGATTCGGGAGTTGTTTCTGTAGCTCTGGGTCGCCTTCCAATATCTTCCTTGTTTCCAGAGTTGCGAATGGGATCCAGCTTCTCCAACTCGGTTGGGATGACCGGGGTTTGTGTCTGGAGGAATAGTGGCAACTTTGGCTCCCGATTGATGAAATACGGTGGTTATCCTCTGGATCAGATCTGGTTAGTTCGAATATCTGGTTCGTCCACTTTCGTATAAATTCAATCATTTCGACTGCAAGAGGCTTGAATCGTAGGTAGTGATGCAGGTTTTGGGAATTGAGCATCTCGGCATGGCTAGAGTCCGGTGTTTGGCAGACTATAGCTGCCACACACGAGCTGAGCAGGCAATATTTCCGGCTATCAGGAGTCTGTTGTGCCAAGAATAAAGCAGTGCACCCTTCGACCCGGATCAGATGAACACTTTCGTTAGAAACTGCACACTTCAATTCCCATGCAAAGGTCCTAATCGCAAGTTTAAGGCCATCCTTCAGATTACAGAACCCTGTGAAATACTCGCCGTCTTCCATTTCATCAAGCTCCCAACGGACACTGATAACAGGCTCAAATGACGAGTCGAGCTGCATCACCGTCTCTATCCTGGTTGAGAGAAAGCCTGATTGGGAGTCCACCATTTTACAGTATTTGATTGCTCTGTCGCACTCCGAGTTCTTGCCGTGGGGCCAGCCATCGATGCTACGTATTGTGCAATGGTCGAGAAATGTTTCCTCTCTCTAATAAGGCGCTTGCTGTCCAACTCGATTTGTTCAATATGTCTGGAGATGCCTTGAAAAGCTTGCAGCGGTATATCCGTATTCCAGAGAGGCACCCAAGAGAGAATCCCATAGTCACTTTTGCAAGATTGATGGTTTTTCCCAAACAAGTTCCTAGCCCAGTAAGGGTTGGCGTTCTGAATGAAATCGCAACAATGGCTCTTTTGCATCAGGTATGCAGCGACACCGATGTAAACCTCACGGACCATCAGTTCGTAGTCAGGGATGAGTTCTGAGGCATGAACGTTGCTGATAAGACCTAGCAACCCGAATATTTTGTCACGTAGGTCTGTGACTCGACATACACTGGTTGCAGCAAGAAGGTCTCTGAGGGCCAAAGGGGTTTGCTCTGCGTTCAACCTGGCTTTTCCAGCAAATCGAACCCACGAAGGAACTTTGACACTTTGTTCGTACAGCTGCGAGATAGACTCGTTGGTAACCGTGAGTGAGACCTCTCCACAGTGTATAGTAATGGATTGAGCAAGAAGAAGCTCCTGGACGATCCATAACCGAGCAAAGTAGGCCCTTGAGAAGAACTTGTTGAGAATGGAGATGTTCCATGGAGACAGCAAGTCAGAAATTCCATTCACTTGAAGCTCATTTAACAAGGCCATAGCTTCGATTCCCGTCGAGTCGTCTCCACATGACGTTTCTCCAACATAAGAGTGAACAGTAGTTGCTTTGGAGTATATGGTTTTCATCAACCCGACCTGGTGAGACCTCTCGGAGGGAGATAACTGGTTGATACAGATCGAATCTACCCATAATAGTATTGGCTTCGTCTTGTGGCGAAGACTTCGTAAAGCCCGATCACAATTACGTGTGATACGTAGGACCTTTTGCTCTTTGTCAAGGAATATGAGATTTGAAGGTGACGTGTCGCCCATATCATCTGCCCAAGTATAGGACAGTGCAGAATAAGGAGGACATGTTTCCTTGTCCCACCAGACCTCGAAGAGCCGGCCGCTGAGTACCTCTAGTCTGTTTCCGGGTGAGAGTTCCAGTAGTCGAATACAGGAACCTTTCGGTAGATCAGAGTAGACATAAGGATTTTTCTATTGAAATGGCTTAGCATGCTGTTCATACATCTGGGCGAGGGTATTTCACCTCTCTCTGAGCTTCGTTTCGAAACGAAGTTTGCACGTTCGGACGGTAGCTGTAGACATCTTCATCTCTTTTCGCTACATTCGTAGGGGTTGCTTCGATAGCCTCGGAGTATTGAACACAAGGGGGCCATGAGAGTGGTCGAATTTTAGCTCTGAGCCAGCCTTCCCACGGATCCGCCTGTTGCTTTTGTTGTGATATCTGGAAGTCTTCGACCGATCCGCAGGACAGACAGGTCCTCATAAACGCCTCGCTGGCGGATAGCACTAAGAAATCGTGCCTTTTGCAAGTTCCCTCTTGCTGGTCCATTGCAACAAGCTTGTGGTGGGTGTTTGTGTTTGCTTACGGTCGCGACGGTTGTAGGTCAGGGAGATGAGGGGAATTTTATGAGAGTCTGTGGCTGTGTCAGACAAGGCAGACTGTAATTTCTCACTTGCATAATTATCATCCTACTACTAGCCTATGCTTGAAGACACAGCAATCCAATATTCAATAACCAAAGAAAATCTGTGAAATGGCAATGCTAAATACCTAATGACATTTGATAAAAGCTTTTCTCTTAACGAAGACATCAGTAATCTCAGCAATGCTAACCCCAGGCTGGCAGGAGGCTGCAGGCCAACCAATCAGTAAGTGCTGCGTCGCGTTGCAGCTGATTGCTCACCTCTAGGACGACTGTGGCCTATAAGGTAAACTGACCGATGATCATACTGAGCAGCGACTCTTGCTGTAGACATTGGCATGTTTGCCTAATATGGCGCATAAATAAAACTGACTAAATAAGTAGTTGACAGTTTGCTAACCCAGCACATCCTCTACATCATAGAGGCAGGGTAAATGGCATAAAAGCCACGATTTTGACAAGGCGTTATCGAGGTACAAAGCCTGAAGGGCAATGCACAAGCGACGACCAATTTTACGCCGACAGCTCATTTTCGCCGATTGATCGACAGCTGCCTGAATGTCGCTGCAGCCATAGCGAGAAAAGTCCATTAATCAAGTTGAATTGATAAGCTTTGTGGGCGCTCATCGCCTGAAATAGCTCTGCTGGCCACCACATCCCTTATTATAATCCACGGTGCTTATACACCAAATCGATGACCTTCTATCTACTGTTCCTTCTCGAGTCGATAATATTATCTATCGACTGAGCCAACAAGGCCAAGTGGATAGTTTCTGGTCATAACACTAATTCTGAGCTGCCAACACGGCGATATACCGTTATATACACGATGCCTAGGGAGAATGTTGTGTTTATCTTAACAATCCTATAGTCACATGGAAGTTATGTTTGTAGCCTGTCAGACACTAGATATATGGATAACAAGAAACTTCTCTTTCTTCCGTCAGTCGGTAACCGCTCAATATAACATTCTTCTATTGTTACCGTCTCATCAACTCGTGACTCCCAATGAATCCTTCCATGTTTCATTATCGCTCATTGGCTAAAACTGGAGGCTACATAACATTCTGGGAATAGCGTCACATCTCCACCAGCGGACATTTCTAAGTCCGCCGCGCCCTCCGACAACTTTGCTGACATAAAATTAGTCCGTGAGCCTCATTTTTGTCACTATTTCTTCGGGCATCTCCTCCGAAGAACTGGTAACTTCAAAATTCACCATATAGTAAGAGCTTCTTCAATGGCTATCCCACAACGACATACCCCGCCAGTTGAGGAACTGCGCCAATTTTACGTCGGCAAAAGCATCCATGATGTTCCCAAGCCCGCAGTCATATTAGACCGAGCTAGGGTGACTCGCCATTGCCAGTCAATGCTGACGTCTGTTAATACTCTTGGCCTCGGCTTTCGCGCACATGTTAAGACTCACAAGGTTTGTCACATCGTGTTCCTATGAAACATTCAAGCTCACGAGGTGCAGACGATAGAAGCCACACGTCTCCAGATCGGTCAGGGAAGTGGCCATGTAAAGCTCATTGTATCAACAATAGCTGAAATCGAGCATCTTCTACCTCTTCTAAGAGAGTACAGAGATGCAGGTCGACATCTTGATATCCTCTACGGTCTTCCATTACCCCGCTCGCAAATTTCACGTCTGGCAAGCCTTGGCTCCGAGCTGGGGCAAGGGAGCATCTCTGTGCTTATTGATCACCCGTCTCAGCTCGACTCAGTCAAAGCGTTCTCGCAGCATGCCAAGTTTCCTGCAAGAGTGTTTCTGAAGGTTGATACGGGATATCATCGCGCTGGACTACCGCCAACTGCTATGAACAAGAACGGTCTGATCGAGGCACTTGCAAAGCTTGAAGCTAACGATGAAGCTGAGCTGCTTGGGTTGTACTCACATAGCAGTCTGAGCTATAAGGACACAAGTGCCGAGCAAGCCATGGCGAACCTCGAGGGAGAGATCCAAGGCTGCCTTGATGCGGTGAACGCCCATGCTCACCTCTTCTCCAAGGACAAAGAGCTCATCATCAGCGTTGGGGCATCTCCCCAGGTAACAGCAGTTGAGAACCTGGTTACGTCACAAGGGGGCTTATCACCAGCAGCTGAGTCTCTACACAAGTCCATCCAGGCTGTCACAGCAGGCAAGCCTGGAGGACTTCAGGCCAAACTCGAGCTTCACGCGGGTGTATACTCCATCCTCGACATGCAGCAAGTCTCGACCAACTCGAGGAGAGAGCTGGGATCTTTCGAAGAAGAGATTGCCATCTCAATCATCGCTGAAGTGTGCAGCGTCTACAATGACAAGGAGAGATCACAGCCTGAGGCCTTGGTTGCTGTTGGTTGTCTTGGACTTGGCCGCGAACCATGTGCTGCGTATCCAGGCTTTGGTGTCATCAGCCAGTCATCTTATCAGATGCTTCCCGGAGAACAACGACGATTGATCATTGATAGAATCAGCCAGGAGCATTCCATTGCGGCATGGGAACATACCGAGGGCGAGGATACTTCCTATTTGCCCCCGGTCCCGTTGGAGGTTGGACAGGATGTCATCATCTTCCCGAACCATGCTTGCGTTGCTGGAGCATTATATGGATGGTATCTCATCGTTGACTCCTCGGAAGGAGATGCAACCAAGATTGTTGACGTATGGGTTAGAGCTAGTGGATGGTAGCAAAGGATAGACATCCATGTGATAAACCTGCATAGACTCTAGATATTTCGTCCGGGACTATAAACGCTTTTATCTCTGTGTTGCACGCTCGGTGGTCTTTGACTATTTCAGACTCTCTTCAAAGAGCTCCTGCAACCTCGCACCTTCACTATCAGCGACCTGGCCATGCGTTCTGACGCTTCCGTAAGGGTGATAAGGATATGGGCTATGAATGTCAGCAATACGTAACTGGAGCTCATCTCATCGAATTCGCCTACCCATATTCAGGCACAAAAGTGATCAGATCACTGTCCTGGCTTCGCGCCTTGACAATACGGAGCCAAAGCCTCTCAAAGAACTCTCGCTCCTCCTTGAACACAGGATCTTCCGGCCCTGGACACTGAGAGGACTGAGTCGTTCCGATACGGGTATGGATATGGGTTACCTAGATGCGAGGTGAGCTATGATGCAAGGTTGTTGATCGGGGGGGTTGCACTCTTGGGATCAGAAGATCAAGAATCTCTTTATCCTCTTCTCCGAGGTCCAGGAGTCTTTCGCACACAACTACCCAGTGAGAGATATCTGCCGTCACCCGAAGCCTAGAATCAGGTCAGCTAATATGCTCAAGTCTCGTCGGAGAGTTAGCTTACTCTGGGACCTTTGGTAGAATATACTTGGCCGCATACGGCGTGAACAAAGACCTGTTGCGATGCGTTTCGTGGCTGACGAGGCACGTGAGACCCAGCTCCTTGTCAATGCTAAGGGTCTTCTGGTACAAGTAAACTGATTCGTCAAGACTCCAGTAGTCGCTTCTATTGTAAGCCTCAGATGCAGCCGAATGGATGGTTGAACCTACCCTCCGGATTGGGCGTTAATCTTCACAGGGTTCAAGATCTTTGCGCGCTCGAGATTCTGACGATAAATCTCGAGGTGAACATCCGGCGTCAGATCCCTAGGACGATTGCCAACGTAGCCCGCCCATGCAGTATGTAGACTTCCGAAATCAGGTTTCGTAGCAGACCTACAAGGGATAACTCACAGCACAGTGGCTTCCAGGCCGACATCATCCAAAATCCTTCGCAATTGCTGGAGGTTGTTGGCATCACGATCCGTGATATCGACTTCAACACCAGCTGTATCACGTTAGTATCTGTATACACCATGTTCTACGCGTCAAACTCACCGTAGCCTTGCTTCTTGAGATCAGGAAACCATGGGATCCAGTTCTCAAAGTCCTTTCCAGACTCGATGCCCCAAACTGTTCGGAATCGCTTGACGGCAACCATTTCAACGTCGGGAGCCAAGTAACCTTTTGAGGTAGGAATAAAAGAAAAATTAGAAAATAAAGAAAGAGACATGCGATAATTGCGTAATTGCGTATAAATTTAAATCGGCCTTCTGCCCGTCAGTTCCAAGGTTCCCAAAAGAGTATATTTGCCCCGCCGGGGAGAATTGCCTTAAATAGACATCTGTATAAATATAGTGGGTCAGCAAATGTCTACGGAGTAGCTAGACACATAACAACTTTCTTGGACTATTCGATTTATACCCCTTGTTACGTAGGATCTTGGTGTAGGTATATAACATAGAATCCGTCCCGCGTAGTTGCCCATGTCCCCCTTCGCATATCGCCTCACGTGATCCTAAGAATCACGCCATGTGTTGAGCCAACCACTCAATAAATATCTGAGGGTTCTCTTGGAAATGAGTGTAACCCTTCATCCGAACCGTTCCATCAACCCAATGCAATCGCTTATCTTCAACAGGGATTCTGTCGTACATAGTTTGCACATCGCTCTCCTTTGTCAGAATATCGTTGCGTACAGAGTAAATGAAAGTTGGAATACGAACACTCTCCATGATCGGTATAGGAGAGAGTTCGTCAATGTCGAAACTCGATTGAATCTTGACCAATCTGTTCACCTCGTTGAAGTGGTCGTCAAGACCAGCCATCTCAAGAGCCCTTTCGACAAAAGGTCGATACGAGAGTGGTTCGGGTACGAGTAAACAGCGGACATGCTTGAATATTTCTGGCCGACGGTGAATGGCGATAAATGTCGCTATACCGCCAATACAACGACTGAACAGGCCGACAGTCATGTCTTTGGTATCCTCCCTGCTGCGGACATAGTTCAACGAGCCAACCACGTCCCTAGACTCGAAGTGCCCGGTGCCGGAGATGCCACCGTTGGCCTGTCCGCTGTTACCGAAATTACGCATGTCATAGGCTAGTACATTGTACCCAGCGTCGTGCAATATCTTCAAGTCGGGAATGAAATTCAGCTCGAAATCGTTTCCAGTCATGGAGCCGCCGAGGAAGGCTTTCCAGGGCTCGAGATGAGCGGGGAATCCGGCGCGGTTGCAGCGAAGTGGGTGATTAACGATAATAAGCTTGTTTGAGCCAGGTTTTGGGATATACCAGGCCTCAAGTGGAATGCCGTCTTCGCTTGGGAAGAAGACGTCCTCATACTCTAGCCCGACCTCGCTGGGTCGATGGAGGAGAGGCGTGGGTATGTCATTACGTAGAGGGGCAACGAGACCTCGGAGGTAGCTCTGGATTTCTTCAGGAGTCATTTTGACGACTAGTCACTATAATATCCTGCTCTTTCAAGAGTATGAGAGTGTTTTGCTTTACGATTTGTAGATATGCTGAGCAACGCGGCGGACTTGCTGAATGCCAGAATATGATAAGAAGCATAGCAATCTAGAGCGCATTCAGTTTTATATCAGGTAGAATATCGCGCACCGGATTAAGCTATACTATTGTGTAGGAAGGATTCTTACAGACTTAGGATCATGATTATGCAGTAATACTGTTTTGTAACGCTCGTGCTTACTGTAGGATCAAAACCGGTGAGTGTAGACGGTTTAGCGTGGTCACTGGCCCTATGAAATTATTCCTCCTATCACACTTGAACGCATCTTGCGTTCTGACATAAGCTCGTTGTTCTCACTGCATATCCGGAGAATCCCAAGATTCCCGAGTGGCCAGTCAACAATGGACGAGCTGTTATGGTGAGGGAATTCCCGCACAGCCGGGGAATACACTCATTTCTCAGTTCTTGCGAAAACACAAGCCCTTTCAACGTTATGCTAGCTTAATGAAGCCTAGTCCTGGGTCTTTAATAATCTGAAGTCTTCATATCTAAGACGGGTATACATGAGACGACCCGCCGGATTACATCATCACCCCAGACTTCAAGTAAGGCATTCCTTCCGAGCACTTCAGAATCGATGAGCCAAATCGTGACACAATAGCTAATTCGATATTGCATCTTCCAGCAGGTCATTCGCCCTGGCGGGGAAATTTGCCTGAAGTAGACATGCTGATCACTTTGGCGGGTGAGCTCCACCCTTTTCCATGTATTGTTTCCGGATCGGAGAAAAGAAGGAAATAATTCCGGGCGCTATAGCACTGTCTCATTCCAAGGCGATTTCGGAATGCGCCGTGCCTGCTTGCTTTGCCTACTCACTAGGACAGCTTCCTAGTCACCGTCTGCAGGTAAACCCACCGCATCTACCCTTACGTATTTCTACTGGCTTCCAAAACCGTCACCTCTCGCACTGGAAGTCTGAATCTCAGCTCACTGTAGCCCCGATATCCTGCTGATCGAGACCCGCCTTTCTCATGGCTCCTTTCAGCCGTGAGATCTCACTTCTCAGATCTTCATTCTCACTCTCAGCCTTCTCCAACTTGACGTTTAACTCCTCCGTCTGCTCTTGAGCTCCAACACCAAGTTCTTCTATAATCTTGACCACACGCCAAAGCCGCATGACGACAATCAGAGAAGCGACCTCCTCGATAGTACCGCGCAGTGCGACATCTGTAATGAAGCCTGCGATGACGATGAAGGCGTCGAAGCAGTGGAACCAAGAGTTGAAGTATCTGGACAAGTCAGTCTATGAGGTTTGAGTGAGATGGGGACAGGACTGACTTCCAACCGAATGCCCAGACGGATGCAGTGAGTTCGACGACAAATAGGCATGAGAACACCAGACTGACAGAGCCAAGTATCTCTAGTGCCAAGTCCCAGTCTGAGCCCTTCCTCCCCTGTTCACATTTGAACAAATTGAGAATGAAGTCTGCTGCTGTCAGTTTATTGCTCATCTACATACCTGATGTACTTACCAGCGATCATGCTAAGAACATCAAGCGACACCAGGGTAAGAACAGAATAATGTCCAGCCTTAGACGAAAGAAACTGCGCAGTCTTTTCCTTCGTACTTCTTACGCTCCATGGGTCTCCCCTAAAGGGATGAGAATACCAATGTTGAATGTTCAGAGATGGAAGTCTTCTTTTACCACGTCGCAGAAGTGGTTGCTCTTCCGGCGAGCTGTTCGCATGTTCCATACCCGTTGCCGACATGTTGCCGGAGATCTTAGTAGTTCTTTTGGAGAGGGAACTTGGAAGACGCGTCTTTCAGTTGGAGCTGGGAATGTTAAGTTCACCCTATGCCGCTTTATCCGCACAACGACGTCATGGGGGCTTATCTTATCTTGTCTTATCTCACAACATACCCTGTACACCTCGCGATAAAATCACCATTTGGTGCGTTGCGAAGGAAGGCAAGTCTATGATCAATAAAAGCTTCTTCCTCCTGCACAAAATATGAATTTACGTTGTATTCTTTCCTTTAGTTGGATCTTACCACTCGTCAACTGGTCGATCGACAGCTTGATCTCACTACACTCACTTGATGCTGAACACTAAATGTCAGAAACACAACATCATCAGGCGAGATGAAACGAAACCTTCCTTTGCTTATGACCAAAATCCGAAGACTGTAGTTTCAATCAGTGTTCGGCATGTTTCGCTGTCACCAAAAGATCCTCTCAAATTGCCTGCCAACCAACAAAGTGACTAGTTCTAGCCAATCGGATGCTTCCCTTCGTAAACTTCAAGAAGCGTCTTCTCCACAACCAACAGCGCTTCATATGAGAAGTCATACGACTATTATGGCGCGGAACTTCTCTAGGGACCAGATTCATCATGCTCTTGACTCAATATGAGGCGAATCAGGTTCATTTCATGATTGAGTAATGACGAATTGACGATGGGATACCTGTCTGGCCATTTGAAGGGGAAGATAGGGAGCTGAAGACATTCCCTAAGTTTGCGTGATTTATGACGCTAGTTGGAGCTAATGCGTGCCGGTAGCCGAGACATCTGACTGAGCTGTCGAGACGCTTCAAAAATGGAAGATAATGCCCTCATTCTCTCAACACCCCTTCTACGCTTTCAAGTCCAACCATAGGTCTCATTATGCTTTACCCTATCATTATCACCATTGCCATCCTCTCTCTTGTAGCAACGGCTCTTATTCCCGCCCGAGATGCGATCCACGCCGACGACCTTGAACGTTATGACGAAGTCATGAAGACACTTGCCGGCAATCAGATTCTCAACTTTTACTTGGAGGATCAAGTAGTCAAGCTCGACATCCACCAATACCCAACTGAAGAGGTAAGATATCTGTCAGTCAGACGTTAACTCAACTAAAATGAAGAGAAGATTGTCAAGTCTGCAGTGTTCAAGCCAAGCCGAGATGCCAATACATACTTCAAACAGAAGGATGAGCTAGCAAAAGAGTTTCTTCAGCAGCATTCCGGGGAGGGACAATGTAAATTAGAGTGAACTTGCGAGAGGAAAACTGCATTTATTCACAGTGGTTCGGGGTTCACACTGTTATCGTGCCAGCAAGGCTGCCAGTAAGAAGTCTCAGATGTCAAGTATGAAGTGCATTATGCAGCGTAATACTCTTAGAAATATATGTCACATACCCCAAAGAGCCTTGCATACTTCAATCTTGCAGCATGGCATGCGTCAGTGGATGGCCCCCCCGAAACCTACAGGGCCAGCGTAGTCTATACTTTCTTGGATGTCCTACTCTCATGGTCTGGGATCTGCCTGGACTATCCGTCACCTATTGAAGAACGGGCGCAGAGGCCATAACATGGATGAGTGAAGTCGTCTCGCATCAATTGCATGTAGGTGTCAAGTTATTCACAAACTTTAAACGATTGACGCATTTGTGGTACTGCAGAAGACTAATCCCTCTATAGTCCCAATCCTTCAATATCTACTGAGGCTAACGGAAGACTTCGAGATTACCGACATACTGTGATCAACGGAGCATGTAACTCTATCTTACGGTACATTACAACATGTTTAGTCGCTCAAAGAGGTATGCACCTTTGCCAGGAAAGTGGTATGATAGCTCATGTCTCAGTGTAGCATATGCTCTATTCGACCTTATCCATATTTACCCGGCCATGACATGCAGATGGCCCAGTATAACCTTAGACATCTCGAGGCTGTATTGCAACTACATTTAGGACGAAGGAGTTCGAGGCTGATCATATCAGGCTCTGAAATTATGAGTAGAACCACATACATGTATGTATGGTAGCGTGGCACTAACATTCACTGACTTGACAATTGAGCCATCAAATATAAGATCCTCCAACGGTCACAAGTCTCCAATCTACTTTGTCTAGTGATCCTGTCAGTCTACTCAGTTGTCTATTCAGCCTTATCCGTTCTCGCCCATTGGTTCATGAGCAATAATCTCATTTAAACGCATGACATCAAGTTCTTTATCCATTAATCATGATCATGGACCACCTTCCAGGAAGTGGAGAATTACCCTCGCTAATCTAAGCACTACACATGAAACACGTTATCCCTATACTACGGCACTTATATCCTCCCGCCAACTTAGCCAATTTAGCCTAAACACTTGCAGATGAACATGAGCAACCTTAATAGGGAATATATTCCTCAGGGAATAAGACGCATGTCGATCTTTTACCGATCATGGAGGCGACCCGAGGTTAAAGTGCATCGTGGACTTTAGCCAGAATGCGGCATGCATGGATCGTGCATATGATCCGAGGAGCCCAGCTTACTTCCAGCCAAGCATGCTGAGCCGGATTGACCCGACGGGATGAAGCGTCGTGAGTTTAAAGTTTAACCTTTGTTGACGTTTGTTGACGCCGTGTTTCATTAGATAATACTACTTAGATCTGGAGATCAGCTTGATTAGCGAGCAATAGCTTATGGGTGCTATTGGAGTAATCTTATGGGAGAATGTAGCAATTAACTGAAGGGTTTGATGTAGGATAATTGGAAGTTCAATTGGACTTATCGAGTATTGTATGAGGTCTCAAAGCTTCTTTTACCCGTCGAAGAGGAAGCAGGCCATGCCAAGCAGAATCACTCCATCAAACCAGGTTCTGGGCATCCCGGCAATAGATTCGGCTTTCAGTATTGACATCCTGGACACACATCAGGGAAAACAACCTCTTAGAAGTGGTCCCATCGCAACACCAAATCATCCTGCTTTTCTTACTCGTTCCTCAAACGAATCTTGGCACGCATGTTTATCCTTCGGCATAGCAGCCTAATATGATGTCTCTGCCACGTGCACTCCCCATACCCCATGATCCCCGCTCCCCGCAACAAGCCGCTGGTATGCCGAGTCACGATCTCAAGCCACGGACAAGAGGAATTGGAGTATCTGACTTTAGCCGGAATGGACGCCACCGATTGAAAGTGCGGAGGAAACATCACTTTGTGAGTTTCTCACCAATCGCATCAGAGACTCATCCTTGGACGTAAGGGGTTCTGAGGCTGTCATTGGCCAGGAGAGTTCTTACCGTCTTGGCTCCAGTGTTTACAGTCTTGGCCTTCATGCGAGTGGAGAAGAAGAGGCTGAGATTTCCAACATGAATTACAAAGAGTTGCTTTTGCTGGGAACGGAGAGCCAGGTTCCGAGGTAGGGCACCAAGCTAAGAGTTGAAGAGCCTGATGATATTGGTATTAAGGACTAAGAAGCTTGGCATCGACTTGTGATGAAGCCGGGCTCAACGATATATAAAGGACCATCAGCTCGCCACTAAATTCACTCTCCAGCTCATCAGGGTTCTCCATCTATTCTCAAACTATCCAACCAACCTCAAGACAACATCATGGTCTCCTTCAAGTCTCTCCTCCTCGCCGCCTCAGCACTCACTGGAGCTCTCGCTCGTCCCTTTGACTTCCTCGACGAGCAAGACGACGGCAACTCCACCTCTGTCCTTGAGGCCCGCCAGGTCACCGGTAACTCTGAGGGTTATCACAACGGATACTTCTACTCTTGGTGGTCTGATGGTGGTGGTTATGCCAACTACCGTATGGGTGAGGGAAGTCACTACCAGGTTGATTGGCGCAACACTGGTAACTTTGTTGGTGGAAAGGGTTGGAACCCTGGTACTGGCCGGTAAGTTGATGACGCTTTGAAGGGTTGAGATAGTTTTCTGATTATGGAGTAGAACTATCAACTATGGCGGCTCTTTCAGCCCTCAGGGCAACGGCTATCTTTGCGTCTACGGCTGGACCCGCAGTCCTCTCGTCGAGTACTACGTACGTCCCCCATCTCACCCCTCAACGTTTACTAATAATATCTAGGTCATCGAGAACTACGGCACTTACAACCCCGGCTCTGCTGGCCAGCACAAGGGCACCGTCTACAACGACGGCGATACCTACGATCTGTACCAGACCACCCGCTACAACCAGCCCTCTATCGACGGCCAACAGACCTTCAACCAGTACTGGGCCATCCGCCGCAACAAGCGCAGCAGCGGCGCTGTTAACATGCAGACTATCTTCAATGCTTGGGCCAATGCTGGCATGAGACTTGGAAACCACTACTATCAGATTCTAGCTACCGAGGGATACCAGAGCAGTGGATCTTCTTCCATCTATGTCCAGACTAAGTAAGGCCTGGGTCGAATGCCTATGAGGGGTTGTTGGCACAAAACCTGAGGATCGATAATCTTTGAAGGTCATATTTCAGAGGTTGGGGGAGGATAGGTGTCAAAATTATGAAGAGGTCTGTAACCTGGTTCCGATGGAGGGGGCTTTACTTTTCAACGCGAGGCAATTCTCCTTTGGAGTCTTGACTTGTCATTCTCTTGTACATACCTTTGATTTGATCAACGTTGCATAACGTGAAATACCTCCCGAGTTCAATAAAACCATGAGCGATACTCTATAGCCACTATTCATGTACTCCATCTACCATATTTGACGTCCCTCGTTCTCGCTTCCGGCAGAACTCTCAACTCAACGTCAGTGATGTTTTGGACCTCCTTGGCATTGTCCCAAGGTCCAACCACAGGCTTGTCCCCCAACGAGTACCTTGCATGGCCGCTCAATGATGATGGCCACGCCTCTTCATCCCGTTGCTTGCAGTCAAAACACATGGTTCGATTTCCAAACCCAGAGTGTTTCCGCGTGGACTCACTGATGTTGCTTCCGTGGCTTGGTTCTTGGGACTTGGTTCGTGACCCAAAGTATGGGCGGAGTGATGGGAGGCAAGCGACGACGAGGCCTATGTTGACGTCCAGGGCACTCCAGAGCACTCCAGATACAATCAGTATTGGGGATCACGACGTAGACGGTCAGTCATACCTATTGTACTCAAAGAGATGCTATAATCTGCGCCAGCCTTCCAGAGCATGACGAACCGAACAAGACTGACAGCCATGTTGACGGTACCGAGAAGGAATATGAAGTATATGCCAAGTCTCAGAGCTGTTCGGAAGTGAAAAGCTGGTACTATTAACCAAGGCAGGATGAATACTTCATACGGTTAGAAATGTCCCCCTGGAGGTATAAAGATTAGCTCACCGAGCAAATCTCCCAGAAATGACAGTCCCCAGCCAACATGAAAGGTGACGGCATACGTCCACATCGGACATGTCCTTGAAGGGCTGAGGTCCCTGTAGAAGTATTAGTTCCACGCATCAACACCATACTGGATGAATTTACCAGCTTCTGTCTATGGGTAAGCAAATACAGAACAATATCACGATGGTGATAATATAGCTGATGCCGACGATCCAAATTGTCGCCCAAATGAATTTCCGCCTCTTGGCCATAAACGTCGGGAACACTTGTATGTAAACTGCAAGGAGGGCAGCCTTGCACAAGTAGAGCGTTGTATAAAATGGAAAGCTCGATGCAAACAGTAACTGCATCATGTAAGCTACGTCAACCACGGCGATGCGACTACCGACCTTGAGTATGAGCACCAAGTTTGCAGATCCTCCATGGTATCCCCGCAACGTCGTATGGACACTTGGGTCGAACGCATGCAGCACCGCAAATGCGGGCGAGAAAGCAGCTGTGATGACGCCAGATATCCAAGCTGCTACCATGAAGATGTCGCTGAGCAGTAACTTTCGCTTTTGGATTCGGAGACGGAGGTTCAGACGAGCGATGACGAGGACTGTTGCTATGATGACGAGAATCTGAGACAGCTATGGAAAAGAGTCAGGACCAGCATTTCTCATGGAAAGTTGAATGTAGCTCACAAGAATATCCTTCGCCTCCGGATTTCGCATAGCAGAATGCCTACGGCGTTCGGTGTGCTGTAGCTTCTCCGATGGCATTCGTCCTCTTTCTGACGAAGAAGCATGCGCGACCTTACGGGGCACATCAAAGATGTACGGAATCGTGGCTGTTGTTATATACTCGACTTTTGTGGCTTGAGATTGACTTCAGCCCTGGCATTTCTCCTGGAACATATCGTTTTTGGCAACATGCCAACCGTGGCGCGCTAAGATAAGAACGTCGTTTTATTCTACAGCGAGATGCGGAAAGCTCCGAATTTTTGAAAAGATCGGTTGTGCCTTGCGGGCCGAGACCGCCATGGTAGGGAGGGGTCCAGAATCGAAAACGTAATCGTGATGCTGGATCTGACAGTAGATCCTGTCACCAGTAAGCCACAAGGAAAAGCCACGATTCTGGACGGATCCCGTGACTTAAAAGACTTGTACTGACCGTGAAGCAACCCTTCTGAAACGTTCCAAAAGCGTCTAATTTAATGTCACAAGGAGCAGTATTATGAGAACCTTTATTCATCTTGAATACCTAGATGCTAGTATCAAGAGCTTGATTTTACTAGCTAGGGGAGGCAGGAAAGCTTGCGGACTTCCATCGTACGTGATGCAAATATTCATGCAACTCCAGCTTAACCTCACGGCGCTCTTTTGAATCCTCTTCCAAATGCCAAGCCTACTCGCTCAGTGAGGCTTAACTCGACTTGTCGAGACCAGGAGGGACGTAGTTGTGTCTTACCTCGATGCATGGATCGCAGTAGTAGTCGTCGGATCGGCAAATCTCCTGGCAGACGCAGGTGCAGCGACACACTTTGTTAGTATTCTGCTTGGGGCCGTTCATGGAATTAGAAGCATCAGCAACTGCTGTTGGTTCTCCAGGTGATGCAGTGCTGCAAGGCGTGCTGGCGGCTGAGCTGTTCTGAGACATGATGATCTGAATATGATGAGTGCTTGAGTGGTGTAACATGCTGTATCTGTGTAATGGATGTGTCTTATGGCATTGTAGGCTTGTATGGAGCTTGAAGCGAGCATATGTCCGGCTGTAGAGTCTGCGATATGCCAGTGACACAGTGAAATGGGAAGCCGGGTGTTGTCGTTCACTCCCAGTGGGAGCAGCGAAATATCCAGTATGTGCTGTGACTGTAGTTCTTGCGTACCCTCCCTATTGTTTGAACAATGTGGGCCGATTCATTAACCTGCCACGGGCAACTGTTCACAGTTTGTCGACCATCATGCTTCATTATGAACATGGAAACATTTCAGCCAAACGCTACAGTGTCTTGATATAAAGGGTCCAAGTGTCTCAAGGAAACATTTGTCGAGTTAAGATTCTATTTGCTTAGAGAACGGATGTCCCTGATATGATACGAGCTCAAATCTCCTCTTCTATCCTTCACTGCCTGTACTTGCATTGACCTCCGCCGTTACTGAGCATTATGTGTTCCCCCGAGACACGTGTCGCATAACTTCGTCTTCGTCCTACTAACAGCATTCGTGCAGGTATTGCAAACGGTGCATGCACATGTTTGGTTGGCCATTTTGGTGACTTGACAAGCCTCGGATAGGAGAATCTGGATGTTCGGGAGAATCACTACGTCTTGTGGGTTTGATAGTATGTGTTCTGTATTTGGAGTAATAGGGCTGGCTGAGTCGTGCTGAGTTGAGTTGTGACCATACCGCGCGCGTGGGGAGTATATATAGCCACTTGTGTAAAAACATGCCACTGACGCAGTGGTCATCAATGCCACTTCGTGGTGGTAGCATGACTTGTTAATCGCGGTGAATTGAGCTTGCTTTACGGCCTCACTGGAGTGTTGAGATACAACCTATCACGAATGCTTTGCTCACATATTGACACATTGAACTGCGATAGAGCTTGTCTTTATCATGACCTATTAAACCCATTCCAGGAGACTTGTATAAGTATCAAGTATAACCATTGGCATTGAGTATCATTAATCCCCGAATTTCAAGGTTTCCCTTCTTCCCAATCATGGCCACCCTGCTATGGCCATCATGGTGCCACAATGGGGCAATTATCGCAACAGTAATCACACCTGTAGCCCCTAACGGCAACCATGTTCAAGCATTGTGGTGGTATTTGACACGAACAGAGTGACATGGCGCCCTCTTTGTTGATATCTTGATTGATGAGTCCAGTGTGAGGATTCTTTACCTCGACGGGAGGAGAGGGAGAGGGGTCTGGGGTGCTGTTGCTGGAAGGCATAGTGATAGATGTGATTTGTTATGGAGTCTTGTTGTGAATCTGTAGTGTTTGTGTTGCGTGCTGGCTGAAGTGTGACTTTCCAGCTGAGGTTTGGTCAGTCGTTAGTTTATATGTACAATGAGCGTTGCTGGCGTTTGAATCATCCTCTCGGTCATGAGTATTGCCACGGCCAATTTGAGCCTCTGTCACAGTGGAAAGGGCAGTACGTCCATATCACTGCCCGCAGAAGACGTCTGTGTCAGTTTATGCTTGATCTGCGCATCATTCGCTTCGAGTTTCGCTTCGTTTCATCAGTGACATGACGGGAAGAGTAGTAAATCATGAATCGCAGCCACTCGTCAACCGACAGCCCAGTGCCATTTTCTTGATCACTCTCCCATCGGCTACGAGGCAGAAATTTATCACATGGAGCAGATAGCCAGTCAATTGGTTTTTTCCCAGCAACATCCATTGTCACAGAGAGCATTGGGCCATGCTTATGCTCAGGCTTGAGATAATCACGACTCGTATACTGGCCTTGCGCTTGTCAATGCGCGACACGTACAGCACCCGGTCATTCTCAGCTGCATCCATCGTTCGCTGACGCGCAGCAGCTCCAACTACTGCTCCTGGTCGGCGAGTTCAAATTCACTGAGAATATCCAAGACATTCGGACTCTAATGCTCTCAATCGTTTCTCACTGACTGACATGTTTTTGAATTCTCGGCAGAGCTGCGCCTCGGATGCCTCTCAAAGGATTCAGCACGTGTAATGATACACCAATCAAAGCGTAAGGCTTAGCGTTTCCCAAAAAGGGGTCCACCAATCACCGCCCTTCTTGTCTCCGGTACAGCGGGGTAACCACTGTAACCCTAGCGGCCACTCCCCAAACCTCCCCAATTCACCTCCTCCATCAATTTCTCCCTCTCCTCAGCATCACTCTTCACGCACGCGACATGACGCCATGCGCCCTTCCCACGCAAACATCGGCTTCTGGCTGATGTGGTTCACCGCCCTCCTCTGGTCATACCACAACTCCTACGACGACCCGTCCTCCTTCTTCTACAAGTCCCGCATCGCCTTCGACCGTCGCTACTCCGCCCTCCGCGAGAAACAAGTCGACGCCTACCTCGAGCGCGAGATCTTTCCCGTGGCGCACAAGCAGCGCACCGAAGTACAGGTCGACAATGAATTCTTATGTATCGGCATACCGAGTATAAATCGCACGACGTCCGGGTTCTTGGCGCATACGGTTGGAAGCCTTGTTGATACGTTGACGCCGAATGAGCGCAATCAGATCCATATTGTCGTGCTGCTGGCGGATAAAGATCCGACGAAGCACTTTGCTTATGGCAAGGATTGGTTATTTGGGCTGGCGGATGATGTGCTAGTGTATTCCAACGACTCCAAGACTGAATCGAAGCTTAATTACAAGGTTCTCCCTCACGATGTTCGCGGCATGGGACGTAGCGACGATCGCGTGGAGAACATACGCCTCGACCATTCCGTCCTCTTCGAAGCGTGCCGACGCCGCGATCCGACGTACTTCGCCCTCATCGAAGACGATATAATAGCCATGCCCGATTGGTTCACGCGCTTCAAAAAGGGCGTCATCGAAGTTGAGCAGAAAGCGATCGATGCGCACCAAGACTGGATGTACCTGCGCCTCTTCTACTCCGAGATATTCATGGGCTGGAACAATGAAGAGATCTTTGACTATCTCAAGGTCGTCATCCTAGGCTACACCGCTTTAATAGCGTGTCTCCTCCTCGCCCTGCGCTGCAGACAGCGTCGTCACGCCGGGACCTTTGCAACAAAAGACTTTGCGCAAACTGTCGCTTTACTCCTCGGTCTCTGGATCCCAGCCTGTTTAGCACTCGCCTTCGTAACGGGCCGGATAACCCTCCACCGACTTTTCACACGCTTCCCCACGGTGCGCGAAATGCCACGCTACGGGTGCTGTGCGCAAGGACTCGTGTTTCCGAACCATCACCTGCAGAATCTGCAGGATTTTTTGCGCGAGCCGCCGTTTCAGTTCCCGGGGGATATGATTATGGAGGACTACGCGCGGGATAATGGGCTGAGTAAGTGGGCGCTTGATCCGAGTGTGTTGCAGCACGTTGGGCTTGTTGAGTCGAGTGATGGGCCGCGAAGGGCGGAGGTGTGGAATTTTAGCTTTGAGAGATTGAAGGGATCGTTGGCGTGATGGAGATACCCAACATATATTGGCCTGTGCATTTGTGATGATGGTGATGGCCGCGTTAGTGGTGATCAATTGGCATGCGCGATGGAGCGGGTTTCTTCAGCGCGTCGTTTTGTACATGACGATCAATTAAAGCATCGCATAAAGAAAAAGCTATCGTTTACATACTATTCCAGTTCTCTACAAAAATAAACGCGTTCAAACCCGTCTTCTTCCCTCCGCCCAGTCTCCACGAAGCCCATCTTAAGATACAGCCCCAGATTCTCAAACATCTTGACATTCGTGTACAGCTCCAACGCATTGCACCCTCGCGACCGCGCAAAATCTTCAGCATAGCGCATCAAAACCTTTCCATAGCCTCGGCCTTGTGCGCTTGGGTCAACTACCAAGTTCTCGATTTGTACCGCGTTAGAGTTAGGTTCGTGCTGGAGAACGAGCGCGCCGACGGGAGATTGAGCTGTGCGCAGGATGAAGATATCGCGGGTTGTGAGCAGAGATGGGTAATCTGCTGTCATTGGAGCTGGAGGTTTGCCAATCCGGGGTATGTATTTCTCGTATGCTGCGTTGACCATCAATTGAATTGAGGGTATGTCACTTGCTTGGGCGCGGGTGAGCATGAGATCTGGTAAGGTGAATGGAGGGTCAGGCATTGTTTCGGCCATGACGTCGCGGTCACGATGAACGGGTATTAAAGTAGCTCAATCCGCAAAGAAGACGATACAAAGACAAAGAGTACATTCCATTGACATTCATTCTTAAGTCAATGGCTCATCTTTATTGGAGACCGGGCCGGTTCAGTGAGTCAAGTGTCAATGAGGAGTAACCTACCCGGCATTCGGCTGCCAGACTTAATGTTAGATGACGCGCATGTCGACTTAGTGCCTAAGAACACCACGACTGCTCAAGAGTGAAGTTGAACACAATAATCTGGGTCAAGAAAGAAGCATGTATTTGCCAGTCAATCCGATATCAATGTTGATCAAGGGTGTCTTGAATGTATGACCCGCAACAGAAATGAATTGGCTGATGTGAGCCACGACACCACTGCGGAGAATTAATCACAACGCGAGACATTTTCGTATAGCGTACCGCTTTAAACAGTAAGCCAGGCCATAAGCCAGGCCAGAAAGGTCGCACGCTCACAGCCCAAGCATCCTCCTTATCGCTAGTAACTTCGTATGCGATTAGGAAAACACGCCAAGACAGATGGCTGATCAACGCCAGCGGACTTTGGGATCCTCATCCTTGAAAGTCCGCAACCAGCATTTCCAGAACCGTCCACCCTCCCTTTATATAAACATTCCTTGAGCCTCATTCCACTCTCACAGCCCAAACACCAACACAGCACACGAAAATAAACATGAAAGTCCTCTTCCTCGGCGCATCAGGCTCCATCGGCAGCGAAGCTCTCCGCCAATGTCTCTCCCATCCAAAAATCACATCCGTAATCGCATTCGTGCGCCGCCCTCTGCCCGCCAACAATCCCAAGCTTCAAACCGTCATGATCAGCGACTTTTTAAAATGGTCTGACGACGTCCTTCTCCCGCATGTTGATGCCGCTGCGATGATTTGGTAAGTTGTCTCATTACTGGGCGGGGTAAGTTAGGTAGGAGCTGATGATGTTTTAGTGCCATGGGCTCGTATAGAGGAAACGTGAATGTCGATATGGAGTACCCCCTCGCTTTCCAGACTGCTTTCGCAGGTCTCCTAGAGAAACAACCAAAACGAGAACCTTTTCGATTTATTCATCTCAGTGGCAAATTTGTTGTTCAAGAGCAAGATGCCAAGTTATGGGTTAATGACTACCCTCGTAAACTCAAAGTACGTCCCCTACCATATTATCTCAGCACTACTGACGGGTTCAGGGCTTGTATGAGCTTCGCTCACTAGAGGTTGCTAAAGAGCATGAGGGTATTTGGAAGGCTTGGATGTTGAGACCTGGTGGTGTTATTACGCAGAGGTTGAGAGTGCCGGGGTATTTGGCTCAGGTGCTCTTGGGCGATGATTACGTTATTAAGAATGAAGAGCTGGGTGCGTTTTTTACGTATTTGGCTGTTGAGGGGAGTGAGAAGGATGAGTTTGTTGTTTTGAATAGAAGGATTGTTGAGGGCGGGAGGGAGTATTTGAAGAAAATGAGCTCTATGACTGGGAATTAATTTGTGAAAGTCGTTGGGTAACTACATGGATGGTGGTCGTAAGACAGATTTTTTTAAAATGAGTTGACGAAGGACCAACTCTGGCAAACAGACTACATTAACAAAGAACAACAAAACGCAAAGAAATTCACGTGTCTATAGTCTTAGATACACTTATATCTACTGGATAGTTCGTGTTTGTCTATATCCCAAGCCTAATGCTAGGACTCGGGGTAAATGAATATAAAGGATGAGTCATGGCTTCAACAAGCTTGGGTATAACAGCTAATTCTTAGCAGTCTTCCCTCTACGCTTTTATTGATATTCTCTCATACACTGAACGATGTATTCAGAATGGAGAGAATAAAGCTCATTGACAAAAGTTTCGACCCATGTAAGCACTGTTTTAAACTTCTGAGTTTGTTCGCAAATATGCCATTTCACGATGATCTCATTAGACTGCCCGTCCGATTTCATTTACAGTACTACAGTACTGAATAATCCTTGATAGAAAGCCATTAGACTGGTTACTGCATCAGTCATGGCGTTCAACACCTCCAGTCTGGCGGGATCAAAGTGGAGCCTTCACATCTTAAGAGAGAGGGATCATCAAGCTGCGTGAGTCACCCAAGCCTAGAAAACATAGCTTGTTGAATGTGACACTACTACGAATATGAAAAGCCTAGACCTGAATAATATTACGCTTGCCTAGTCATCGGCTTCGTCATCTCATCCCGCTCCGGATTATTAAGCGCCGAGCCGAGCCGAGCCGCGCGTTACAAGTCATTCCATCGGCATCTCACAATCTAGCATCTCACCGATCCTTACATGAAGATCTCCCTAGTTCAAGTCCAATCATCTAACCTGGACTCGGCCGAATAATACACCCGTATGACTTTTACCGTTACATCCAAGATCTCATCCATGCCAAGCAATCACCAGCATTACCCATCCAATTCAGGAAACTCGTCACCTTCACATGCAGGTCCAAAAGCCGTATTTCCAAGCCGCGTACTAAAAACATGGCTTTTCTCTAGCGCTGACTCGTGTTGGTGCAAGAACCCCTAAAATGCCGATTGAAAAAGCCGATTTCGGAATTAAATTCGGATAACCGGCAAAGCGTACATCCGGAGGCGGGGACCCCATACTGTAGATTGATAAGATGGCGTTGATAAAAAGACCGAGATCGCTTTCACTTTTGAGGTTGTTTTCTCATTCTATCTGATTGTTTGAGTGAGATATTCAATATGACTGCAGGTTTGAAGAACGTTATTGTCATTGGCGGCTCGTATGTTGGGCTTGTAAGTACATTCTATGGACGGTGATGGGTTTAACTAACATAACAATTCTAGGCGGCTGTGAAGGAACTGGCTACACTTCTACCAGTTACTCACCGTGTCCTCTTAATAGAACCTCACAGCCATTTCCACCATCTCTTCGCTTTCGTAGGTCTCCCCAAATCCTATCTCACCCAAACTAACCCTATCAGCCCCGATTCGCCATCGTGCCAGACCACGAACACAAAGCCTTCATCCCCTACACCGGCTTCTTCTCCTCCCTCCCCAACGCCCCCAATCACAACATCGTCCGCGCCCGCGCAGTCTCCCTGCAAAAGAATCAACTCACCCTCGACAGACCATGGCAGGGCTCCACAGAAATCCCCTTTGAGTACGCCGTCGTCACCTCGGGAACACGACTGCAAGCGCCTAGTAACATGCAGCACGATGAGAAAAAGCCTTCTGTTGAGTACTTTAGATCTTATCAGCAGGGAATCAAGAAGGCAAAGTCTATTGTGATTGTTGGCGGTGGTGCGGTTGGTGTGCAGATGGCGACGGATTTGGGGGAGGTTTATCCGGAGAAGAAGGTTACGCTTGTTCATTCGAGGGATAGGCTTATGCAGCTTTATCATGAGAAGATGGATGCTATTCTGAGGGATAGATTACAGGAGCTTGGTGTTGAGTAAGTCGCCATTCACGGCACAAGATGAGAAATGCTGACTGAGAAGTGTTATCACCGGCACACGAGCCGTGATCCCAGCGAAGGGCTTCCCAACAGACGGATCGACATTCGAACTAGAACTCAAAGACGGAAGAAAGATACAGACAGACCTTGTAATTCCAGCAACCGGGCAAACGCCGAATAACCAGTTCCTCAAGGATCTTCAACCTACGCCTGGATACGAGATCATCAACCCCGCCAACGGCTTTATCAGAGTCGCGCCGACACTGCAATTCGCTGATCCCGAGTACCCGAATCTGTATGCATGTGGTGATATCGCTGACAGTGGAGCCCACAAAGCTGCACGCCCAGGAGCTGGACAAGCGCAAGTCGTAGCGCAGAATATCGCTGCTATGGTAAACGGTGGACAACCTGAGCAGAACGTGACGGTTGATCCTCCTGCTATTCATCTATCACTCGGATTGGTGCGTACTATCCAACGTGTTGAAATACTATGGCTAACAGTTCTGTAGAAAAAGAATATTGTATTTAGAAATCCCGGAAAGGGCCAGACTGAGCCAACCATTATTTGGAGAGACGAGTAAGTTTCCCGCTTGGTTTTGTATATTAGATACTGACATGTTTGCAGTGGGTCAAGAGATATGAACATCGAGGGCGTCTGGGAGAGGAGGGGACAGAGAGTCACGCGACAGGATGACTACCATCTTTGAGGTGGCTGCCTTGTCAGAGTGATTAGAAGGTTAACTTTATAGAGGGTAGACTTTGGCTGGTTATGCAAGAATCTTCAAAGCCACTCTCGCTTCACATTTTGCTGCGCAGGTGACTGAAAATTCTACGTTCACGTGTTTCTGCCTGTGAACTTACTCAATGTCCTTGCTTGTCACTCAGGGCCAGGTGCCTGACGGAGGCCTGGCCTGTCAACTCAACAGAACACAAAGTCTAAGCAGCATACCGACTGCTCACACAATAAATTGGATTCCAATACAGAGTTTGAGCTTTAGAAAGTTATAATTGGCGACAGATGAAAACCTTGATGTATTGTTGTTGAAGCTTAAGCTTTATGTCTTTTTAGATCGCATCACCATCACCATGCCGGTGGCAAGTCTGTTGGTCCAATCACCCGTGGGCGACATTCACGATGGCATTATACCAAGGCATCAAACCAACATATGAACACTACGATCACACTCTCTTAGAAGTATTGACGTGTCACGCTCACAAATACGCACCGAGTCTCACGGGATCTGTGCTGGCTATGTAAGCCTCGCCTGCCGATTCACGCTTGGCAGCACAGCTCTGTTGCGCCCTGGGGGGCCAAAAGAGACTGGATGGAGGTAATCTCCTACACTGTAGCAATCTGGCAGCATACCTGACGTTTCTCCTCGCCGACGGCCGCGAATATCGTGCTGGTTGATCCAAGGGCTTCGCAACACATCACACGCCATTCCTTTGTACCATATCCCGAATCTCTGACGCTCCTGCCATAATCCAATTGAGTGCTCCTTTATTGGACCACCGTGTTTGAAGTTGGTGCGCTGCCTGAAGCGTATTCCTCACGGTGCTGTCTTGGGTTGATAGGCCTGACAGCTGATGCTTGCATCATGCACCTTACCTCAAGTTCCACTTCGTTCGTCACGAATTCACCTTTAACTAACTTTAGTTCTCAAAAGAAACTCCTTGCAGCTCTTTCCAGAGGTTTCTTAATGCTTCGACAGGAATTCCTCCTTCATCAGCAACTATGATCAGGAGACGTCACCGTGATGCTCTGTTCTTCCAAGCAAAAGTTGACTGAGCTTCCCGACAGTCATGATAGAACCCTGTGCTAGTATGACCCTTGATGAGGCTGCGGCTGCCACGTAAAGCTTCGCGACAACACGTTCGCGGTCTCCATCATCGTAGTCCTCACGAACCCCAGGACGAATAAGAACTTGCGCAAAGGAAAGATCTGTCTTTCACTTCACCACCTGGTTCGCTGCAACGCCTGTGTATTCGGGAAGTGCTCTGTCTGTCAAAAGTGGACCAGAATGAGAGTACGTCAGATAGGTAGATAAGCTTTGCGGCCGTGAATATCGCGACAAGTCAGTTCCATACCTTATTCGAATAATCTTCTCATATCCTCTCGAACCTTGAAGTTCTGACCCTTCACTGGCGTAGGGCTAGGGTTTTAAACGAAGCTTCAGCCCCCAGGGCACCATAACCCTCAATCTCAAGCTCTCTCTGGTCTTTGAGGATAAGTACAGACTTTCTCCCCCTCTGTTTCTCTTTCGATTCTTCGTGCTTTTCCCATCTCTTTTTAGCTTTCAGCCAGTTTTCTTGCAGCACTCTTGCATTTGGTCACCTGGTATCTTGAATTTTCTGTCAGTCTCACAGCTACCTCTCTTTCACTCTGACATTGTGCGTTCGGTACCTTTTGGACGACCCTGCTATACTTTGCTGTACGATAGTCTTGTTCGACGCTCTTGAGCTGCAGAACGATTAATAATACAATTACATTACCTGGTGTACCTTACCGGCTCACAATCTCTCATTCTTTTACACCCTCTCGCAACTTTTAGTCAGCGTAATGTCTTCCCTTGCGGATTTGGGAGTCATGGACCACATGAGCAGGTCAGATGATGACATGGATGACAGCTCGTCAACATGCTCCTACTACTCTCTCTCCGACGTAGAGGACATCTCATTTAAGAGGATCCCTGCTCATGAAGTCCGCAAGCAAAGCGAGCAAGTCCCTGGGTTCAGCTATCTCTCTACATACCCTCATACTTTCCGCAACAGCGAGGCACTACCTCTCAAGGTAGCCGGCCCATGGCTGGAGTATCCCCTTTGTCTTGAAGATAGCTACAAACAGTCCATGGGTATGGATCCAGGACCAGCGAGAGTCATTATCAACCCGTCTGTCCCTGGTGGACATGACGTTATTTATCATCCCACTAAGTGGGAAGGGAGGTTTCTTCAGGCCAAGTACCGACCTAAAGGGTACAGAGCAAAGATCTCTGGATCGGCTATGCCGACTATACCCTCACCTCCATCTTCACCTTAATCTTCACCATCTCTTCCGCTCTCGCCATCTCCCTTTCTCTCTTCCTCTCCGGCTCTCCCTTTCTCCCCCCCTGCTAGTCCAGGGTTATACGGAGCATACCCTGGGTTAGCCCAGATGACTCCTCAGCAAGCGTTCGCCTTGGCAGCGCAGCAACAATACGTTGCATGGCAGCAACAGAGCCTGATGGCTAGTTGCATGTACCCACAGGTCATGGGCTACAATGGAGTTGTGCGCGGTCAGTCTTTGCTGGAGTTTTAAAGCGCACACCAGTCTATTTGTCTGGCTGTAATGCCATGAGCGTCTTTGGTCATTGCTAGCGGTCAAGTCACTGTCAGCTTCTTTTTGGCGGCTTCAATCAATCATGACTCTCAACTTGATCAGCGAGTTTCTATCACTCATTGCTTTCGACTTGCCATCCGCTACTTGTGCCATCTTCAACAGCAATCTTTGGTTCCGCAATTGCTTAGTCATATTTTTATTGGTATTAGACCTTGAGCTCTGCTCTCCATGATACCTTACTTGGGTCTGAAATAGTATGAAGCAAGGTTCGTCCATGCAGTACAGAGCTACATCGTTGGATATGAATCGCGATTCTCTCTCTCTTTCACACACACTCTCTCTTACTCATTTAATCTCATCTCCGTCACTCAGCCATGTTCAACAGCAATGTTGTTTTTGGTTCAGCAGTTGTTTTAATATCTCTTTTTGGCGTTGGAGTTTATGCACTCTGCCCTTCATGATACCGTACTCGGATAGAAGTGGTATGAAGCAGAGAATTGGATCGATGAATACAAATCGCGATTTCTTCTCTGTCTCTCAGTTATAGACTCAAATTACGACACTCACAAACATCTTGACAAGTAATAACAGTGACATTCTTAATTTCCATGTGATTCCGTACATGATTGCTAATCGCACTGATGAGACTTATCACACGTATTATCACATTGAGATAGTAATTCTCTACTTTCAGAGGATCATCTCAAGATACGGCTGACTCTCATTCATCAAGATAATGACTCAGCCGGCTATCATGAGCGGAATTACTCCCCTCCCATAGGTAGATTGCCGTCATTCTCCCGAGCTACCCCGGATTGTCACACTCACCCCGCACTCCACCGGAATCCTTCCGACACCCAAGACTTCAGAGTTCGGCACTACCAGGCTAGCGACGGGTAACGCTTTACACAATGACAGCATACATGCACAATCATCCTCATGACATAAGAAGGGCGTGGCCTTGGCTTCGGGTCGTCGGGCGGAGGTCCTTTATTTCTCTTCCCTTGAACTGCTGTCATTTACAGTAGCAGCTTGATCAATTACATCATTCAATATGTCTGACTCTCAGTATACTCTCTACTCTTACTTCAGATCCTCCTGCTCAGCGCGTATTCGCATCGCCCTGAATGCAAAAGGAATTCCCTACGAACTAGCATTTGTCAATCTCCTCAAGAATGAGCATCTCTCCGACACTCACAAAGCTCTCAACCCATCAGCTTCCGTCCCCGTCCTCATCTCAAATACCTCCAAAGACAAACCCTTCCGCATCGGTCAATCCGTCGCAGCACTAGAATATCTCGAAGAACAGCACCCCTCCCATCCTCTCCTCCCCTCCAACCCCGAAGCACGCGCAACAGTGCGAACCCTCATCAACATCATCTGCGCAGACATCCAGCCCGTTACAAACCTGCGCATCATGCGTCGTGTCAGAGAACTCGGTGGAAATGCAGAAGAGTGGAATAAGCAGCTTATGACTGACGGACTCAAGGCTTATGAGGAGGTAGTCAAGGATTCTGCGGGGAAGTGTAGCGTTGGTGATGACTTGACGTTGGCGGATGCTTGTCTTTTGCCTGCGGTGTGGAATGCTGAGAGGTTTGGGGTTGATTTGACGCTGTTTCCGACGATTGGTATGATTGTGGAGGGGCTGAAGGATCATCCTGCTGTTGTGAAGGCGCATTGGCAGAACCAGCCTGACACACCTGACAATCTTAAGGCTTGATGGAACAGAAATGATTGACTAGTCAGTACTTAAGAAATAAACACCTAGTACACCCATGAGTTCACCACGGTATTGGTTTTGATATCTCTGTTTAAAAAGCATTACTATACTTTTAGGAAAGAAGTGCTACAAAGTCCTCAAATATGAAATGATTCCTCAAGCAGCCTAGCCATTCTTCTCGAGTTATTCCGTGGCCATCGCTGCTAACATCCACTATCCCTTCAGGCATAGTGTTCCGGCACTTACGCGGGACCACAATGAACTCGTGATCCGAGCACCACGCCATCGCGCAGCCATCATTTCTCTTATCAAAGCATTCTGAACACAGGTCGACAGCCGCACACGTCCTGCAGACGTACCGATTGGGATACTTCCACTTGTCCGACTTGGTGCGGCAGCGGGTACATCGGATTGTGCCATCTTGAACTCGCTCGTCACGCCTCACCTCGGTGAGCTGCTCGAAGGCGATCTGGGCTGCCTTGTCCATGTCGGCGTTTCTGCTGTCGTTCAGGAAGAGGAGGATATGCCCTATTGTGTTAAAAATGCCCAGACTCCCGGACGATCTCATATCGTCCATTTTCTCGTTAAGGGCCTTGTCGATCAACAAGAACAATGAGTCCTTCTGGTGCCGAGTCCGTACATCTAGACTAGTGGGTCTGTATTGCATCTTCGCCTCATGTGGCATCTTGTCCCATGCTGGTCCCCAACGTGCAGCCCAGTCAAGTGGAGTTAATCCGTAAATGTCCTTCGCAGTGGGATCGGCACCGTGCATGATCAATACCTCAATGCTCTCGAGATCCATGCCGCGCATGGCCAGGTTCAGTGGCGTTTGCATGCATATACTTATCGCGTTAGGATCGACGATGGCTTCTCTTCTATCTAAGAGGAACCGGCAAATGTCTGCTCGATTATGGGACGCTGCCAGATGCAGCATCGTGAATCCTCCTACAGTCACTTGTCCGAGATCGGCTCCGTGCTCTGCAAGGAGCCTCACCGTCTCCAACTGTGTTTCTGCGTTATTAACCGCCAGAGACAATGGAGTAGGCGTGCCTCCAGGCTCATATTTCATGTCCGCTTTGGCCCCCCTGTCAAGCAAAGCCTTGACGGTTTCGAAATCTCCGCCGTGAGTGGCCCAGTGTAACACTGACTGGCCCGCATCGTTGACTGCGTTCACATCGGCTCCGTGATCAAGGAGAACGCGTAGGTTGGTCGCATTACCCGACAAGGCCGCCGCATGTAGCGCCGTGTCCCCATCCTGATCCCTCCATGTCGCATCGGCACCGTGATCGAGCAACATTTGAACAAGATCTTGGCAGTTTTTGCTGGCGGCATCGTACAACGGTGAGGATCCGTATCCGTCTTGGTTTGGCAGCATCCCATGATCAAGGAGCTTCTGTGCTAGGCCAATATCAGACGTCCAAGCCGCTACGTAAAATAACGTCCGACCCTGCTGATCGCATATGTTGGGGTCGATCTGGCCAGCATCGATCCACTCCTCAATCATATGAGGATAATCCTGCACGAAGCAGCTGGAGCAAAAAGCCAAAAACCAGTCCAATGGCACATCTAGCCTCTTATTGTCACTATTCATATCGCATCCAGCATGAATAATGCACTTCCAAAAGAACGATGCTATATCACGAGCCATAAGTGGAAGCGACTCTCTCTCCTCGTTTGTCATGATATCCTGATCTTCTACGAAACCAACGATCAGCTCACCCAAGTCGCCAGTTCCGCAATCTGGCCGTAGGTCAATCCTCGTAAGCAGCATCTGGACTGCGCTGCTATAGATCTCACTTGCAGCATAGAACAGGAGTGTATGACCTCCGTTGTCGGTGGTGTTTACGTCCAGGTCTTTTCGTTTGGAAATGAGGGTATCAAAGGCGGTGAAGGACCGGTTCGTTAGTGCAACAAAGAGAGGGCATCCAAGATTGACATCGGCGTCTTGTCTCTCGAGGAGAATTGATAAGGCAGCTGTTTTGTTGTACTTGGCGGCGCGGCAAATAGCTGTTAAGCCACTGCTGTCGACTGCGTTGAGGGAGGCAGAGATATTTTGCTGGGCGAGGAGGAGCCGAACAAAGGTATCATGCCCGAACTGTGAAGCTATCATCATCGGTGTGTCTCCGAGTGACGTCGGTCTATTGAGGTCGGCCACCAATCGTGTCATATGCATGGTTGCCCAGGTCATCAGACCGAACCGCGCGGCCACATGCAGACGTGACAACTCTCCTGGGGTCAAAGGCCACCCGGAATTCAAGTGCAGGTCATATGCTGCCCAAACCTGGAGGTTACAGGTGCAAGTATAGAAGCTTTCTACCACAGAAAGAATTTCCTCATCAGGATCGTCAGCGGCATGGTCGCCCCAATGAGTCGCGGCATAGTCGAGGAGAGGAAACCGCTCCGGTAGCGCTTTGATAGTTTCCGCATCGTCGATATTTACGGAAATGAAGTCATCCAAGGACAGATAAGCAATGCAGGTCAGGGCCAAGTTCCTGTGGCCATTGGGGATGAGCTCAACCCTATGCCCACAAAAGTACTCTTGCACAGACTGATGTACGAACTGTATAACTTGCTGACTGTTGACAACAACAAGTCCGCAGCAGTAAGAAAGCAGGAAGCGTGCAGGAACCAGACTCTCGACATCGAGCGAGCCCTCATGTGGTGTCGTAGCAAGAGCATGACGCAACTCTTCGACATGTAGCGGCCGTTTGGCATGATATATCCACTGAAACACTCGGTAGGCCAACGCGACGCACGACTTGATGGGGATGCTATTGATTCTGTCCATGGTGGTCTTATAACTTCCATCTAGATCATCCGCCAGACTGTTTACTGCTTCCTTCATCGCGCGATGACTTGGCTGGCTCAGGATATTCTCGATCTGGAACGCTACATAAATAAACCTATCCAATTAACACGGATTAGAATGGACTCTATCCTAAGAAACTCAGGGAGGCGGTACTTACATGCCATTGGCTTTCTCCACAAGGTTATTGACAATCTCTTCCCCATATTCATCGCTAATCATGTAATATACCTCCTCAGACTCTTCTCGTCGCTCGTCTATCTTCTCAATCAAGTACGACCTCATATCGGACTCGCTAGCCCTGGCAACGATGCTTAAAGATGCCGAGAACAAATTCCTGACCTCTTCGACATGAGGTCGACTGGTCGCAAACAGTTTGACTTTGGCCGCCGTCAAGTCCTTGAGGAATTTGAGTATGCGTCTTCGATGCAACTTGGCATCACATTCATCAAGAGCATCCATGACCACAACTACACCAGAAGTTGACGAACAGAGCTGGAAGAAAGTGCTGCTAAGAACCTGGTAGGAAGGAACCGGCTTGCTCTTCGCGAAGAGTTTATAGAGATCTCCAGCCGCGCTCGGTACACGATCAAAATTCGACAGGAGCTGCCTTATCAGACAACGTAACACGTTCTGAGGTTCCTGGGCCGCCAGGTCACTAAACGAAAAGTAGAAATACGCCAAGCGCACCGGCGAAGAAGTTTGCATGGTCTCCAGATATTGAATCACGAGAGAGCTAACTATGATCAGCACGTTGACTGCAATGAACCCGTGGACTAAACCTACGTCAGATGCGTCTTACCGACACCTGGGTCTCCATAGCAGTAAAGCGTGGTGGACTCTTTCTGCTGGATCCAGTCGCGGAAGCTTTGGCTCTCAAAGAACCACTCGCAAGAGCCCTCTAGACTACACGACTCAATGGAGTTGTGCTTCTGGCTTGAGTCTCCCGGATATAGCCATTTGAGAAACGCTTCATAGGTTTGGTCTTTGCACTGATTAGTAAAAGGGCTTGTTTATAAAGTATGCTTGTGGGGCGAACCTTGAACAAGGATCTCGGTTCTTGATGCCGCGTTGATGGCGCCTTCAACATTTGCGGACAGACTATTTGCAGACTTGAGTGAATCTAAAATTTCATTCATCCTTTCGTCAATTCCAGATTCTATAGCTCCTTGTTAGCTTTTTATGTAATTGTGCTTCAGGGTTAAGCAGAAATTACTCACGTCGGAGACTGATCGCCCTAAGCTCAGCAGCAGCTTTTTGCGACGACTCTAAAAGAACAGAACTACAGACTGTGAGTATGACCTGCGGTATGAATGCAACGACGGAAGGAATGCCATACAAGCCACTAGTGGACATTGAAAAGTGAATGATCTGGGTGAATCCCTGTATTCTCTGTATCAGCTTGGCAGTATCCTTCTCGCAGAACGGCCAGATAAGGATTCTGCATTTTGTCAACTTTTTTCGGAGTGACGTAAGCAAGTCGTTACAGTCCTTGATCGCCTGACCCAGAGCCGTTGAGGTGTTAAGCTTGCCTCTAGGAAAGGGATATTTCTCAAGGCTGGTCTGAAAATCTGCGAGGCAGTCTGAGAGCGCCAGGACTTCGGTCTGGAGATTTTGGATCTCCTCGCGTGCCCCATGGACTGTGATCACGTATGGCACAAGGGTTTGACCGACGAGCTGGGCCAGCCCGATAAGGCCTGCGATTGCAGAGGCCGGTTCCATCAATTGTGCAAGTGTAAAGCAGCGTTGGATGAGCCAAGGATGATCGTGAACGAGCAGATATTGACTTTAAAAGCGCAATAAGCACATGCCAACTGCAGCTTACCACGAACAGGTTCTGACTACCTTTAGGTCCGAGGTCGTTCTATTTATGTTGTCCTGCAGTGCGGCTGGGACGATGGCATGATGGTCTGATCATGCCGTTAGCAGTGCTCCAATGAGAAAATGGTTGACGCTTCAGCTACAGACGCTAATGATGCTGGCGTTGAAAATGTCGCTCAGCAGCGCCACCATCCTAGGCCCAGAACGCCCAATGGACACCTGGTAGGGAATGGCTAAGAGATGGAACGGCTTGACTGTATAGAGAAGAAATTATCCCTTTAATATATTTATATAGACCCTGGGAGTAGAATATCTATACATATAGCAAATAGATTATTGCAAGCAATGTCTATTCAGCATTCTGTACCACCTAGTACCTATATATTTGAACAGACTTGCTTCACTTGAATAGAGGAAGAGGCTCAAGGATTTGCCCCGAAACCTCACCAAAGCCAACCTTGCTATCGCCACTTCCATAAGCACCACGAATGATGAGGGTATCGCCGTTCTGGATGAACTTGCGCTCCTCGCCGTCCTTCAATTGAATTGGTACCTTGCCGCCCTTGGTCTGTTCCAGCATACTACCTTCAGTCCCAGACTCAGTACCGGAGATGGTACCTGATCCGAGAAGATCACCCGGTCGAAGGTTGCAGCCAGTGATGGTGTGATGAGCAATCATCTGGGGCCACGACCAGAGAAGGTTCCGCGAAGTAGTCTTGCTGAGATGGTTCTTGTTACCAGCGGCGGCTGCACATGGTTAGTCAGGGTAATTTGGTAGGATCGATAGACTCACTAATGATTTCGACCTCGAGGTCAATATCCAAGACATTGTTCTCCGTCTTCTCCTTCAAATAAGGCAAGATCTCACTATCGTTCTTAATACCAGCTGCCTTAGCCCCCTCAAGAGCATCAGCCAGCACGACCCAGGCACTGATACTCGTACCCAAGTTCTTAGCCGTGAAAGGACCAAGAGGCACATATTCCCAAGCCTGGATATCCCGCGCACTCCAGTCATTCATAAGCACATAACCAAAGATGTGCTCATCAGCTTCGTCAATGGGGACAGGACTTCCCATCTCGTTCTCACGGCAGATAAACATGCCCATCTCGAGCTCAATGTCGAGCCTCTCGCATGGCGCAAGGTCGGGAACCTTGTTGCCAGGACGGAGGATCTGGCCCCAGGGTCGGCGGATGGGTGTGCCTGACACGACAACGCTGCTGGCTCTTCCGTGGTAAGCGACGGGGAGATGGGTGTAGTTGGGTTGAAGAGCGTTGTCAGGACCGCGGAAGAGACAGCCGACGTTGAAGGCGTGATTCTTGCCAGCGTAAAAGTCGGTGTAATCTCCAATGGTCAAGGGGAGGTGGTTCTTGACGTCAGAGCGCTTAAGAAGAGCAGCGTCTTGGAGCTTCTGGTTATCCTTCAACACTGGGTTCTTGGTGTCCTTCGCAAAGACATCCTGAAGATAACTTCTCGTCGCGCGATGGAAAGGACGGCCAAGCGCCGCAAAAGCATTAAGCGACTGTTGAGAAAACACACCGACATGCTTCTGAATTTCAGAACTGCCCGAGAATCCATCACCCTTTGCAAAAGCAGCAAGATCTAGCACATGATCGCCGATCGCGACAGCAGGTCGAGGCGTAGCGCTTGATGAAGTAGAGATGATGCCAAAGGGGATGTTGGCGATGGAGAAGTGAGACTCGGCGGGGATAGTAAGCCACGACATCTTGAGTGAATACAATGAGATGAGGAGATGCAGTGAGAGAGTTGTCACGACGTCAGTTTTATTTCTATTACAAGCTGTTGATGGAGCCGCCGCAAGCCGACTTAGCGGGGCTGGATGCCGAGCGACGCGGGGGCTAACGCGGGGTGCGGAACGGAAATGGTTCCGATTATTCCGTTTTTAGTGCTTCGGTTACTTCGGCCGAAGGGCGGCCTCGGCGGAGAGATGTGCGATGAGATACGATCTTAAGATAAGACGAAGGATGGTGATAAGCATGATAAGATAAGGGCTTCAGTCATGATTGATCTTCAGACACGATGAATCTTAGGATGGATAATCAGTTAGCCCAAAGTATTAAATATCTGGGATTTCATGATCGTTTCTCCAGCATTTACCATATTTAACTTATAAACGTATCTTCATCTAGGTGACTTCCTCGTCTTGAGCGGCGTCCTCTTGCCTGCAGCCATTGATATATCACTATCCACGTTCTTGTCTCATGTCACCCGCTTCCATGGCATCATTGCGCCTGTGACACTTCCAGACTATGGACTGATGTTCTAGAGCGTTCCCGGTCATTTTTAACCTACTTTTTGTTCTCAGCCGTGCAGGGAATCGTCAAGTCACAAGGACAACATAGATAGAATATGCATGGTGGCGTCGATAGTTTGAAGCCATCTCCTGCAACTCTCCCCTGTCCATAACGAGGCTACGCTTCACCTTGCTTTTGAACACGATCAGCTCCGTTCAAAAAAGGAGATTGATTATAGTTAGAGATAACACCAGTTCGCTAGCATTATTTATAGTTAGTTCCCAACAGCCCAGTGCACGTCTCGCAGTAATGGGTAAAACTACAGCTTTTCCTCGTCTACGGCAACTAGACCACCACTAATCACTAAATTCCCCAATATTATCCGACGCATCCAATTACCATGGCCACTCTTGATATATGTGCCGTTTCATGCAAAGGCATAGACATGGGTATTAAGAACTACCAGCCCTGGAAGAATTGCAAAGCGGCCGCTGCATTCCTCGTACCATGGGTCGACCGCAAGACAGTCAACATGACAGATCTCGTGACTTATCTGCAATTCTTTGGCGGAACAAACGTTCCCGAGTATAGAGCCATGAACTGGTTCTTCTGCGCAAAAGAGTGCGCCAACAGGGAGATGAACCAGTGGCTGATTCACAAGCCTATCAGTATGTGCAAGGATGAAATGTGCGAGGTTTGGGAGTGGGATGGCAACACGGACATTGTTGGCGTCGGGGTAAGACTGTTTCTTGAGATTGTAGATGGTGCTAATATTAGTAGATGATGTTCGTTTACTTGATGGGTGCCATCCTCGCCAGTCTCTACGTCGCATCATTTTTAAGCAGTATGTATGTCGAGAACGATTACACCACCTTCAAAACTCGAACACCATGCAAGGAACAAGGTTTCTGGGAAAATATTCGCAGCATGTTCTACAATAGCCTCGGTGCATTCCATACGGGCTTGGGACTTTTGGCAGCGTCAGTCCTACTCGCCACTCTGATCATCTGCGGTCGGAAGGAGAGCGTGTACGACATTAACATGTCTCGACTCGCCTGTGCTATTTTGACAGCTAGTTACTTCCTCACCCATCCTGTCTACGTTGATATTGAGCGGAAGAGCAATTCTGGACACTTCATGGGTTTCGTCATATGGTTGCTCTTTACGGTCGTGATGTGCATGAGTTCTCCTGCCGAAGCTGCAGCGAGGTTACATGGAAGAGTGCCTTTTGAGGCGAATTGCTGGGACTTGAGGGCATCGTTGAAAGTTAGCCGTGTAATCTTCGCTTTTTACCTTATTCCGGTGGTCACTGCGATGCTCGTTGGTTTGGCATACCTTGTTGGGAAGTGCACCAAGAGGCCAGCTGATAAAGTGCCTGTGCTAGGCTGGCTCTTCTTTCGTGCACCGTGGAGGGTATCGAGTTCAATTTTCTTTTTCATCTTCATGTGGACTGCCCTTGGAAGTCTTTTCACACTGAGGGCAGATATTGCGAGTGTAAATGGCGGCGGAGTCCAGGAATCAGAGGGATCTTGGGGCTTTGGGCAGATCTTGACGCTCGCGACTTGGGTTCCTGTTATAGAGGAAGCAATTTTCATTCTTTACAGTGAGTTTCACTTTGTCTGTTTGGCCATTTGTTAGGCAGGTCAGGGACTAACTGTGGTCATTAGAGAGCGGTTTATATGTAAACGAAAGACGGACAAATAAGCATTACGTTAGTGTTGTGGCACCTGCTGGGACAGAAGAGGCAGAGGCGCTAGTCCCTCCCCGAACGCCGAATCAGGAAATGGAAGCTCTTAGCGATATACCTTGAGCAGAAGGCCTGAAACGCCTAGTGTTCTGTCTACGCACCTAACAAGCAGCCTCAACTGTAGTGGCGCAGAGGAAGGCTGAGTCAGGGCTGGAGCGTCTGCCTGGTGGCCGTGAGCCGGAAAATTCATGTTCTCATTGGTTGGTATGGAGAGGAAGCCTGAAAGGTCATGATCAATTGCGGGGTTAGCTTTGCACTGCCATGTCGGATAAGTCAGAACTTGATCCAGCATTTAATGATCATCAAGTTGCATGGCATTAAATCGTCCTTCTCCATGTATTCACAGCTGAAATTGCCTGAAATCCGAAAGCTGATGTCTAAATATCAACCTTTTACTTTATCAGCGAAGACTATATTCTTCGGTCAAGCGGCATTCACCATCGGACGCCCCTCATCACTGCAATGACAGATAGCAACTGTTTGCCTCAATCGGTCGATGCTACCGTCGTTGATATCGTCCACCCCTCTCTGCAACTTTGTAGCAGCTGCGCATATTTTCCGTGGCCATCAGGACTTGGCACCGAGGGATTCCTGGTTGAGTTTTTAAATCTTAATAGAACGTTCTCTTCTGTTCAAGCATCAGCTGATGAAGGTTGTGTACTATGTCGCTTTATTTGGTCATTGACAGTCAACGACTTTACAGTGACCAAAGAGCTGTGGGAGTCCCAAGAATTTACAAATGGGTTAATTGAGTTGAACATCACCAAGTTCAAAACGGCCTTCACAATCACAGCGCAGGTACGGCACAAGGATGATAAATTCGAAGTACTCTCTAGCGCCACAGGTACTAGGTTTGATCTTGTTGAGTGTGGTGAGTCGGAGGTAATGGGAAGATTCAAGACCCGTCACATCAAAGGTAATAGCAAGTGCCTACTAAAGTTGTTAGATACTGATATTAGGCCATTCTAGGCTTCGCCGAGGAAAACATCCAACATGAATTGACTGAACTCATCGAACACCAGATCCAGCCTTGGATGGAGAGCTGTTGTGCAAGACTCACAGATCACGAACACTGCGGACCGAAACATAACGCCTCAGGTTTACCAACTCGACTAGTTGATGTTGGCAAGGGGAATTATTTGATGGTCAAACTCGTCAATGTCAACAGCCCGAATCACATCCAAGACTTTGCCTACCTGATCCTCAGCTATTGTTGGGGAAGCAGCAACGAAAGTTCCAAAACGACAGAGAATAATCTCAAAGCACGGCTTTGTGGCTTTTCTGTCTCAGAACTCCCGAAGACCATCCGAGATGCTATCCTTCTGACAAGAATGATGGGGTATCGATACCTATGGGTGGATGCAATGTGTATTATCCAAGGACCAAGCGGTGATTTTCACTCAGAGTCGACCAGAATGGGAGATTACTACTCTAATGCCGAGTGTTGTATCTCAGCATCGGATGCGACTGATAGCCAACAGGTCTTTTTGACTGGACGCCCGCTCGCAAGATTTCCTATGGAAGACATCGCCATCAAGATCGCCAGACTCGGAGAGCCAGGATACTCCATCTTCAAATCCGATCACAACAAACTAGGTGGGAGGAGACGCCTCCTTACGTCACCGCTGACGAAACGTGGATGGTGTTTGCAAGAGACGGCACTAGCAAAGCGAATACTTCATTGGACCTTCCGGGGAGTATTTCTCGAATGTCAGAGTTCTCTCTTCCTCGAGGGCAAAAAGGATCCGTGGGAATTTAAGGGCCCGCAGATGGAAATGTCTCATGAGCTATACCTTTCACCGAGAGAAGTCATGGTGATGCCTGATGAAGATATACTTTTCTCAAAGGGATGGTGTCAGCTTGTCACTGATTTCTCAAAAACAAAGCTGACGTATGAGACGGATCGTTTATATGCTATCCATGGCCTTGCGTCTGTGCTCATTCGACGTTTCAATGCCGAATACTTTAACGGTCTGTTCCGAGGGAGTATCGCGCAGGGCCTTCTATGGTATCATCGGACCAGCTCGCATGGGGTATGCAAGAGACCTGAGACCGCGCAGCTACCGTCTTGGTGCTGGGCATCGAGTTGTCCCGTTGAATTCATGAGCATCCATCGGACACCGATATACATACGGGATGACCACCCCGACCGGCCTCTACGCTTCCCCACGCATCCTGGGGCTATAAGCACGGTGGAGGGCACTACCTCTAAGCTCTATATCAGAGCGCCCATTATCCAATTAGAGATTGGAAGGAATCGTGTTGGATACATCAAGACTAGTGACTCAGGTGATACGGTGAGGTTCGAATGTCGCTATTATTTGGACTCAAATCGTCGAGTTATGCGCCATATGCCTCGTGCTGGGAACTACCATGGGGAGTGGGGAGAAGGTTCTAGCGTATTGTGGATGCCGGTAGGTCAATCAGCCATACTTGGGAATGTGGGCTTATTAGTGCACGAAGTGCCTGATGAAGGAGAGGGGGTTTACTGCCGGTATGGGCTTCTTCAGTTCAAGAGCGAAGGTGATTCTTTCCTGGATGATCAACGCTTGAACGACGTTCGCGAAATAACTTTGATATAAAATCTCGCTTCTCTTGAATGCATGTAAATCTCAGACAAGTCTTTCAATGGTATTAGTGTAAGTCTGTAACCCTAGATTAGTCTCTGGTCGCTACATAAGACTCCATTCACAGATAAGTCTGATCATACAGTACAGGTCTCTAGTGTCGCTTTGGGGCCCAGTCGGCGTGACATAGAGACAAACCATTTCTAATTGATAATCTATTTGATCCTCAGGCTTTCACTTCCTATTCGAACAATATCTCGTTTCAATAGGCTCAAACATCATCCATATCAAACAAGTCATCATATGTAGCAACGCTCCAACAGTCTCACTACAGATAAATAGAAAGCCTCTTGAACACTCTCCGGCTGTTCAGCTTCGCCTGTTCCAAAGTCACTCCTCAAGCACGCCCAGGCTGCGTCGGCAAAGGCATCACCCATCCTCATCCTGACTTCAGGAATCATATCAAGTATTGCCTCCTTCACACTTTTGTCTTCGTCTCGGCTCCCTTGAGCGTCTAAAAGCTTGATAATCGGCGACCATAGACCAATCTCGACGAGTACAACACCAAGGCTGTACAGGTCGGCCTTGTATGAGAAAGGCGGTCTGTCAGCTGACTCACCATTTTGCTGCACTGGATAGCCTTGATGATCTGGGTGCCGGTACAGATTCTGAAATCGATTATCCCCAACAATTTGAGTCAGTCTCGTCTCGCGGAACAGCCTACTGTAGTCGAAGCCACCAATGTATGCCGCGCCAAGATCGACACTCGATATGTCCCTACTTAGAAACAGGACATTGTCGCTCCGTATACCTTTATGCAGCCACGACCCTAAATGAAGAAACAGCAGGGTTTTGGAAAGCATCTTGACAAGTTTCACCCGTTCAGTGAGAGACTTGGGTGTAGAGCCGTCCCTGTTCAGCAGCTCCAGAAGCGTGTAAACCTGCTGCCCCTCTTCAAGCTTGAAGACCAAACCGTATTGCGCGTCCTCTTCTTCGGCGACGGGCATATCGACCATGGCTATGCACTCTAGAGTTCTGAACTCTTGGGGCTTCTTTTCTGAGTTTAGTAGTAAAGCGAGGTCGTGTATCTGGTTTTGGGAAGCCTCCTTGATTTCAGCAGATAAGCTGCTTGGTACGGTGATCCACTCGATCATCACAGGTGTGATGTTGATGTTGCGAGACTTGAAATTGGCAAGACTGCGCTTGGTGGAGTTTTCAGTTACGGTGTCTAGTTTCCTTTCGTTCTTGATTCCGCGATGGCTTCGTAGTAACTCTCGTTGGTGCATGGTGTCGGTTCGATTTGTCATCTCTTTGGCGGCTTCCTTGAAGGTGGCGAGGCCCTGCACTACTTGGAAAGCTCTATCCTCTTCATCACCTTCAATCGATGGCTGATTCTGGCCAAGGTCAACTGCCTCGATCTGGTCGCTAGTCGGGGGTACGAAGAAATCTTCGAGCTCGCCAACCAATGCGGCAATTTGATCCGTCATCTTCATACCCTCTCCTCCCTTCCGCGCCCATCTCCACCGCTGAATTATGTTGGCATGGTTTATAGAAGATACCTCCTCCTGAAGCAGCTCCAGATCTCTAGCTTTCGGCTTATCCGTTTGAGCTATTAAAGCAAGTTGAAGGCCGCGGTCAGCCTCGCTCGGCTGTCCCTCTAGAACGCGATCATTTCGAAACAACGAGGGATATTTTTTGTCGAAATCCTCCAGCGCCGTGAGACGATACTGGATTATCAAGACATATCTTAGAGCCAGAATTCCGAATTCTTGGAAGCGTGGGCTCTTTTTGAGGTCCTCCTCCTTTAGCCGCCCCCATCCGAGTGCCCAGGTCTTGAGACGGGCGCGAATCATGTCGAGTCTGGCTTTTATTATGATGACTTCTTGTCCGACTTCATTGGTAGCCTTCCACAGATCAATGACCCTGACGGTAGTGTCGACGACCTGAAGGGCAAATCCCAGAATTGCGATAGCTTCGAGGCCAGACATATTCGGTATGTGATGGGTCAGCTGGCTTGGGCACTTTTGGAGCGATAACAATTGCTTTAATCTCGAGCATTTGGCTCATGCTTAGTTTATACACTTGTAGCGTTTGATTATCTTTTATTTCGGAGTGCCCTCATGATGTCGTTCAGCTGAGGAGCAAACCTCCGTTTGCGAGCGGAACCTCCGTTAGTCTACGGGTCTCTGCCGCCGCCACCCTCACCCACACTGACGCTAAAAGAGAACAACGAGCCCTAAAAGGCCGCCACTGTGTGCTATCAGTACATGAACATGTCATAAAGGTGGTAGGAATGCTTTCAGCCTTACCTTGTGGCGGTAATGCTAGCCGAATGCGAATTAAATCTTGACGAGGCACAGCTTAGAAGAATGTGATGGAACGAAACTTTCCACGTCCTGTGCGATGCAATTCTAGACCGTGCCTCCAGTCCCTGCGATTTCGAAAGATAAAACATCATTTGAAGGGAACGTTTACCAAGAGTCCTGGACTTCCAGCTCAGCATATCACTTCTTATGGTACTTTGGCTCAAGGAACATACTTCAAGTATCCTACCTAACCCGCTGAATCTAGACACCTTTGGGCGCTCAATGATGACAGACCACGCGAAGGAATCACAGCGGCCCATGCCGGGGCTTTTTCCTCTGTTCGCTGCTGCCATCGATGCAGTAGGCACATGTCCATCCGTAAGAGAAGAAGTCCTAGCCAACATCTGCATCGACGAAAAGGCTTTTGAAAGGGAGGCCTCCTTTGCGTCTGGTGGCTCGTTCCAAGTCGTGCGAAGCCGACCAAACACACTCATAAAATATGTCGATTCTCGATTCAAAATGACCACCATCCATAGACTGGCCATGCTACATCTCAACGACTATGTACTCCGAGTTCCGATACGGTCGGTAGATTGGGATTCGGAGAAAGGCCGGAAACTCTCAGAGTCTATATGCACCGAAATCGCAATTCTCAGAAACGAGCATCTCCGGAATCATGAGAACATCACGAACATGGTTGGTATCTGCTGGGGGGTAGATAACGACCGTGCTATAATGCCTGTTCTTGTGTTGGAGACAGCCCAAGGAGGTGATTTATGCAAATATCTTGAAACTTCGAAGGCGCTTGATGCTAGAGATAGGCTGCGTCTGGCACTTCATTGCTTTCAAGGCTTGCTTGCTCTTCATACCGTCGGCGTCATCCACGCAGACTTGAAACCAGAAAATATCCTGGTTTTTATCGACGAAAAGGGCAGGCCATGTGCAAAGCTCACCGATTTTGGCTGCTCGCTTTTGGTTTCCAACATACATGAACCAATCAAGCTCAAATCAGGAACTTCTTTGTGGCAAAGCCCCAGGGTATTGAAAGCCCTCGACGCTCAAGGCCTACTTCAAGCTGATATCTATTCTTTGACGCTCGTGGCATCCCTTCTATTGATTGGGCCTTTCATGGGCAAGGTGCTTGACAAGGTACACGGGTCAGGTGATGGCAAAGAGCCACTGCACGAGCTCAAAGCTGACAATAGTGCTCTCGCGAGCTTTATCAGAACGCAGAAGGATGCTAATGAGTCGTCTGGGCCACGCGTCTTCACAGACATTGTGTCAGGCCTTGTCTCTGAGTTCTTCGATTTGATGCTCTCCAACGAAGATGAGCTCCGAGCTGGAGCCGCACTACCTGTTGAGCTACTGAAAACTATGCTTTACCATGAGATTACATCTATCGCTACAGACAACGTAGAGGTCTTTGAGACCCTTGATTTCCTTGAAGAGGACGTCTATTTGAGCCACTGTAAGCACTCCTCAATCTCATGCTCGGTATCAAAGATAATATCTGACTGAGCCTAGGTGATAATATACCTTTGGTCCAAGTTGAGGACGTAGTAAGCGTGTCCACGACGGCCACAGACAGCCAGCAAGAGCTCGATCTCAAGCATACCATACCACGACTTCACTACTCCCATTCGGAACCGTCTCAACAAGAGAAAAAGAGTAGAGTAGAGGAAACAGCGCAAATAAACTTGACCCCTGTAATTGAAAGGTCCATTTCGGTAAGCACTTCTACCAAGACTTGCAACAACCCAGCCAGGACTAATATTGTATGTGCATCTAGATCAACACATACTTTAGCAGACTCAGATGCCTTCCCGGCCGAGTTACCACAGCGATAATCACTCAGATACGAGATATCGCCGACTCAGACTCATACTGCGAAGCCTCACGATCCTCCGCGGCGTATGCAATGGCAACGTGGCTCATTGGAATTCACCGGTCTGCTGCCACTTCAGCACCATCACTTCGTGAAGCCGGACAATACCTTCTGACTGCTGCCAAACTGGGACATGAAGAGGCACGCGCTTCGCTGGGACAGGTGCTGGCTTGGATAGGAATGCCGAATCCCATAGATCCAAAGGTTGAGGAGGGTTGGCTATACAATTTGGCTGTCCTTGGAGATCGGCGTTCTCTGAAGCGATTGAGCTCAGAGAGATGCGCTGAGGTATTACGAGATGAGACAGCAGCACTGGGAGCGGTTGTCAAAGATGAAACAAATATCTCTGCGACTTCGGACCAGGAATTTTCTGAAAGCAACCAGCTTCAAGACAGTGACGAGCCGATAGACCGTCTCCCGCTCATCTGCAAGTACCTGGTCAACCAGAGCTGGAATATCAGCTTGCAAAAGGTTCTCAACCTGCCAGGCCTCGGTCCTGACTTGTGCGCTTCTCTTCTGATGCAAGCTTGTCAGAAGGGTGACTACAGAATCGCCAAGGTTCTCATCGAGCACGATACACTACTAAGAGACGAAACCTCCGGACTAACACCACTACATCTCCTGGACCATTTTGGAGATGATGATATCACTCCTTTAGCACGGCTCCTCATAGATAAAGGTGTCGATCTAGAAGCCCGCTGCAACCTTGTTACTCCGTGCACCGTTGGTCAACTCGATTTGAGAGATAGTCTTACTGATGCGACGCCTCTCTTGTTTGCTGTAGCGCAGCGGAGCCTCACAGCAGTTTCGGTACTTGTCTCTCTTGGCGCGGATCCATTTAGCGGAGCAGAGAAATATGAGCCGCACACAGGAACTATGGCTGCCCACAAACGTGGGAGGACATATTCACCTGTTCATTATGCAGCAAGACTACACATGTCGGACGTCCTAGAGGCTCTATTACCCGAGGGCAAGGAATATGAGGAGTTGTTGGATTGGCTGTGTTATGAAACGCAATCTCTCAAGGTCGCTCCGCTCTGGTGCGCTGTCGACTACTGGTACCAGGGTCTATACGATCGGGTATTACTGCATGGGAAAGATCACATCAAGAGGTGCGAGGAGACTATCACCTTCCTTCTGAAGCGTGGAGCTCAGGGTCATGTAGTCAATTGGGATGTCACCACACAGGTCAAATACTCCATCTTCACGGCAGCAACCTTGTACGGTCAGCCGTTTGTGCTGAACCATCTACGGTCTTTGGGCATTCAACCTACCACGAAGAATCTCATCAGAACACTTCAGACTGCCCTCGATGTCGAGGACTTGACGGCGGTTGAGTACCTTCTTCCACTTGCCGAGAGAGAAACATGGGAATCCGAGTCAGCCTTTCAGCTTCAAGCATCAATACAAGGACACAAGCTTCCAGACTTCATCAGCCATTTGTACGATATCAAGGAATGCCTCGAATCCAATGCCAGGTCAAAGCTCAAGCTTGATTTAATTAGAGATCCACCGCTCCAAGAAACGATTGGCCCAGATGTAGGCCAAGATATCTTGCAGCAGAAGACTTCGCAGGGCGGCTTCAAAATCTCGTTTACTATACGGCCCGGACCTGGTGGGCGCAGCGTCATGGAACCTGTAGGCGGGCCAAGCATGATGCAGCCCAAAGGTACGCCTTTACCCATTGAAACAGGAGGCACCGGGATTTCTGCCTTTGAGATGGCCGTCATGGGTGGGTATGAGGCACGTGCGCGTGAACTGTATGAGAGCGAGCATTGTGACGTGTCATGCCGTCGTGTAGATGAGGACGGCGATGAGACTACCCTCCTAGCACGTCTTATCCGAAAGAGCCGCAAGTACAGCAACTTCGATAAGCAGATTCTATTTCTCCTCGATCTTACCCCTCCCAGCGCGGAAGAGTTCTTTCGTGCGTGTATACCGTCCGAATCGCCTGCCAGCGAAGGCTTATCTATTCTGCACATGTCTGTCATGCTTGATGAGTGCCCTGCAGGGTTTAGGGCCCGCGCCCCTCGTCCACTTATTTCCGCCATCATTGAGAAGTACCAGGACTCGGAATATCTGAATGCAGTAAACTCAGAATTTGGCTCTGCTGTACACATAGCAGTTGAGTGTGGCAATCTGGAAGCACTAAAGGAACTTGAGGACGAAGACGTAGAGTGGAATTTTCTGAACTCCTATGGGGAAACACCTCTCGACATAACAGCTCGCCGGCTCCTAAAGGTCCATGAGTTTCTACAGCAATGCCGTCATCTACAAAGACTGGAACAGCCGGATGAGTATGCAGAAGCAGTGAGTACCTATCGGGCGAACGAACAGCGCATGAAGACCTTTCTACAGGGGATGGGAGGAAGGTACCAAAGGTACAACGGGTTTATGCACAGGAAGAGTGAGACGGAGTGGGATCTAGAGAACTTCGCTGTCTCGGGGAGGATGCAGGTCAACGTTGCGGAACACTTGGCGATACTTGAAGGCCGTTCGGTGGATGATGATGAACCAAGATTAGGGGCTCATCTGCGGAAATTGAGAGCTTGGGGTGAGTTGGGTGTGGATGAGTGTATGCTTCACCTTGCCGATGGTACATCAGTGACTTGATCTCGGTATGAGTGCGTATTCTTACTTTTTTATTAGAAAGGATATCACTGAGAGCAACATTAAGCGCCTCTCACGCCTGATCTGGTCCTCGTCTTGTTGAGAACCGTGGAGAATCCAGCCACAGAATTAGCAGGTGTAAAATAATCATGGTATACACGACTTGGTCTGGTAGGAGTCATATTGAATCCAGCTCCTAGGTTATAGCTAAGTCCATGTTCCAGTCGCATAAGTCGGTATCTCGATCCTCGTTTGAGTAGTGTATAGTAGCTATTCCTCACCTAATCTTTCCCGTTAGCGCAGTCAATTCTGTCTCCACTGTATCTCGCAGCTCGCACTTTTGATTTAGTTCTGTCTCTGTTACTGACCTCTTCCTGCTCTATTCAAAGCTGATGCAGCCGACGGCACGATGGACCGGAGACTCGCTGCAAGACTCATTGATATCGATTCTTAAGCCCATACTGAGATGCAGGTGACAGGTCTGCCTAAGGAAGTATCAGATCTCCCCAATGTATATTGCCTGGTTTAGTAACATACACGCCCTCTGTTGTCTCACTTTCTTCCTTGGCTTAGTATTCCTACACTCCAAGTTGTCTCTACTGGCTTACGCTCTCAGCTACAGGTATAGATCTTCTTGTCCTGAAAGTCCTGTAGATTCAAGACACGCAGATTGCTTTCCACCTTTGCCAGAGATATGGATAGTTTGTTCTGAATACAACAGTCATGCCTGTAATTGGTGTAATGACTGTAACTTGGGCTGTTATACCACTGAGGCTTTTTCAAATCAGCTATTATCTCTTTGAAACCTTCAATACTGAAGCCATCGAACGGTGGGGTGCTTCGCGGGTGCAGAATCCCATGTTTGCTGAGTTCCTTTGTCAGAACACCCAGGAGCATGGATGAGCACTCAAAGGAGCACTCTTGTTCTTCTTGCAGACGATCAAGGAGCTCGTAGAGTGCTGAGAAGGTTTCAGCGAGAGCGCTTTGACGTGCTATGTCGATCCTCTCTGTAGCTTGTGTCAGCACAGGCCGCCATTTTGTGTTCGTACTGGAACTTACCAAGAATCTCGGCTGGAAGTGGGAAATCCTCGGCTTCGACTAACTTCTGACTGTGCCTCAATGCCAGTTCAGTCATTTTCTCAAACATAATTGGTTCTGAGAAAACCCATGATATGAACAGGAAAAGAATGCAGTCTCGCCCATAGACCTTTGGTAACTCTGGCCTCAATCCTTCAAGCCAAATATCTGTGTAAGGTTCAACGCTCTCAAGGCAATCGTAATAGTCAATGATCATGGCAACCTTGACAAGCATTTCAAGGCTGAGTGACCTTGGGACATCTCGATTGTATCCATGCATGATAGTCAGGATAATCTTGAGAGCTTCAGGATCCCAGTCGCTCGTTTTTATCAGACGAAAACCTGATGGATCGGCCTTTCCCTCCGGGAAAGAACCAGTAAGCATATTTTTGAAGACAGACGAAGCCAGCTCTAAGTGCTTTCTTGAGACTAGCAACCGAAAATCTATCTTCTTAAGGGACCGTGCGCATTTTTCCCCATAGTTCCAATCTTGTATTTGGACACTTGTGCTCTCTCGGTTCGTTTCAGGGCCAGTACAACCCAGATCCGTAACTTCGTCATCTGAAAGTTCTACACGAGAGTATTGTACGTTACTAAAGGCTGAAAAGTCGACCGTACCCCAGTCAAAGGGAGTTCGGTTGGTAGTGCCTTCTAACGATGTTGAGGTTGTAATGAGAGACTCTGCTCGCTTCCCTTCCTTCTTTTCCTGCTTCTTTTTCTTGTAGTATACCTTTGTAGGCATTTCTTGCTTTATCCGCAGTTTATCTGCCTCCCATTCGAAGGTCTGGGCCATGTATGTGCTGAGAATGATCCGGGTATCGCCGTTCGAGTCAAACACATACTCCGAGGGCTTTTTGCTAGGAGTTGCTTTTGGAGGGCCTCGCTGAGGGGAAGCATGCTCAGCGCCTGGGATATCGTGAACCATCTTCTTGTCTTCATTCTTTAGCGTCTCGTTCATGATAGGGTCAAAGGAATACTGACCTATGGAGAAATAACGAAGTTGAGTAGTGGTTAGTGCGTCTTGGTAATGTTTGTGCTGGGATTTGCAAAGAAGAAAGGGAATTTAGACGCTGGATCTACTGTGAGGAGACGAGCCCCTCCTTTTGAATCATGGTTGACATTGGGCTGGCCTGCAGGAGGCCGACCAATTCATGGTCAACCCCGCCTCTCGTCCTAGAAATCAGGCCAATGACGTTTTGCTTCGACAGTCACACTGAATGGTTTTCAAACGAACGCAAGTGGAAAAAGAAAAGATCGGATATCGGCCGACAAACAACGACAGCGGCATTGTACTTTTTCCACTTTGATATTTGGCGCTTATTTCTAGCCAGACATCCAGTCACTAGAATGCCTTTGTAGTGTCGCTACAACACACTGAGAGAACTCGGCCCTTGCTGAAACCCCGACGGCATCCATATCTATAGCCCCTTAGGCTTGGATGAAGAGTCATTCTTTTCAGGAGTCTTGTTTCTTTATTTTCTAGATACGGCGCAATGAGAGCTGCTCGCCACATAGAGTAAGGCCAAGCTAGAGTCACGTACGCGGCCATATGGACAGCCTTTAGAAACTGATTCACGCCTTAGTTTCTGTTCTCCATTTCTCCAAAGTGCATTAGCTGAATCAAACATCATAGCACCTGCCACATCTTAGAGGGTCAACACCATCTCCGGTATTTGTCTTTCGGTTTGTGAGTGTATTAAGATATATTCAGGCAGCAGAGGCAAAGGTCTTTTGAATCTGTACTCTCAATAAATAAAACGCCGTGAAAATAACATACTGGAAGTTGTATATAGATGTAATTCTGAAAAATAAGAGCCATGCCATATGGCTGATGCGCACAACATAGTGTGCACCTGCTTAGCCTGCTTCGCAAGTCTTTCGAGTCATAATACGTACATTGGATAGGCACCTGACACATATGTCGTAAGTAGTCTGCCATACCAGTCTTATCGTTTTAACTTCGACATCATCGAAGAATGACAGACCCCCAGCTGAATGAGGCTTAGAAAAAAAGGTTCCCACTCGATAATATTCATTCGAATTCCCCGTTGGGTGAATCAACAGGCCATAAGCCACCCTTTTGGATTCGGTCTCCGTCTCCAAGCCAGCACCACTTCCAGCACTCGTCGATGGGGTGTTGGGCAACTCAGAGACCAAAGCGGCGTTGCCTTCGTCGCCAACAGTCTCAGAGCTTTTAGAATACCATAATGAGATAACCCCTGTATCTGTTTCGCGGGGAATAGTACTACCTATCAGCAAGAAGCTGATAGGCGTCTGGAGGGAAAAGCCTCCCGTTTGAGCGAAGAAACTTGGAGCAAAACAATCAGGCTCAATGTCTGCAAAGTATCGCCCGTCAAATCCGACAGTGTCTGGTTCCCCGAATAGTCGAATTACTTTGTGCAATGCCAGCCTCGGCGATCCCACGTACCATTGGAGGTAATATCAAGCGCCGCATGTGTTACTTCGCCAAAGGCTGACTCTCCATGCAAGGCGATATCTGTGTCTAGGCTATGGAACTCTGGTCGACAGCTAGCTGAAAGATCTAGACGGGATAAAAGGAACCGGAAATCTTCACGTCGACTAGCCCAGCTCCAAGAAGGCGCAATGTATGGGGAAAGATTTCTTAACCGTTGCAGTAGGTCTTGATGACTAGGCTTGTCTCCTTGCCCGGCAGCCCAGCAGAGCGACTGATGCATACTATTTTTCCAAAGACCAGCTGCATATTCATCGTTCAGCCTTTTACTGAATAGCGATGCGATACCAGCAATTGAAGGAAGAAAATCTGATTTCCAGGTAAGCTCGTGGCGCCCAGGGTGGATTTGAGCTATTATCTCGCGCCATTCTTGATAGCTGGCTGCTGTGCTACCCGAATCGATTGTCACGCGGTCAAGCATGATGAAATACTCTTCATGCGTGACCTTGTAGCCTCCTGTGGATTCGTTGAAGTATTTGCATTTTAAGTGGATGTTACCTTTTGAAAGCATGAGGATGCTAGTTGAGGAAATGCGTTCCTGGAACATCCAGCCTCTCTGAGCCCAAGAGCTGTCTGACATTTGGTGTGCGTCGTTTATGAGGTAGCCTGGGGGATATATAGCAAAAGCATGAGTGCTGCCAGAGTGGGTTTGAAAAGGAATGAGGATTCTTTCTGTCTTTGTGAGAAATCCTTCCTCGCAGTTGCCGGAGAATGTAGCCGCAACTGCGGCGTACGCGTTGCCACAGATTCGTTCCATCACGGCATATTGATTCGCCCAGTCAGATACATCATCTTAGAGGATGCACAATGCATCGACCCAAAGAAGTGGGACCGACAATGCTCTTGCTACAGCCACAGCGTCCTTGATAACCTGCGGCAAGGAGGATTCTGGGATTTGCCGCAGATGCCGGAAGATATTGCCTCTGGTAGTCTTGAGCTGCTTACTCGCGTGAGGCTCTGGACCCCCACAGTACGTAAGGGCAATATATCGATGCCTTTCAGCGTCTCGAGGTTGCAAATCCTTGGAAAGCACTAGCCTCAGCTGGCTTTCTCTGACATCAAGAAGCCGATCGGGAATGAAGGTTTTGTCGGGGTTGAAGTGGTTGTGTGATACACAAGACTCCAGCCTCGACTTCATCCATAATATGTTTTCTTCACTGATGTGAGACAAATGTGGCTGAAGCCCTAGAGGCGCGCCCATATCACGATCGGTAGCTGCTGTGATAGGGCAGTCAATATGGAGTTCTTTGCCATCTAAATCGTTTCATGTCAGCCATTGCACGTGCGTCTGTCGGTCCTTGGTATGTACCGGGTCTCAGTCTGATCCGTAGAGCCTTTAAACCATACTGGTCGGCCTCACCGAGGGCAAACACATAGTGCAGCGACACGGGAACACGTTTCGTTTCGAATGCCTCACCGACTCATTGTATACTTGCCACCATTTCACAACGCGACGAAGAAACTCACATCCATCGCATTTGTCTGCCCCTGGATGAAAGGCGATGGACAGGTAGTTGATCACATTCCAATCCAGATCAACTTCTTGTTCCCCGCCGCATTCCCCAGGTGAGGGGTTTGCGGGCAGGATGTCATCTGCCGTCGTACTTGTCAGTTGCAGGCATGCGCAGCGCTTGCAAAGCGTCGCAAATTGATATGTCGACATATCAGAGGCTCTCATTAATAAGACGTTTGTAGTTGTTAGAAGTGTCCCCAGCTTACGCTGACGAGGCAGTTTCATAAACAGAACTCATGACTAAGCAAGGCAAACGAACGAGGCTCGCTCGGCAGATCATAAGTATAACTGAATAGCACTTGAAGAAGTTAATGATTTCGTTATAGGAGAGAATAATTTAATGCCTAGATCCGTATATAATGTAAGATTTAATCCCTCTTCGATAGCACTTAATACTGCCCGATTTACGACTGGCTCACCGTCAGCAGCTAAGCAGAATCAATTTTGGACATGCGCAGGAGAGCTTGAGGTTCAGCGCAGCTACTCGCCCTTCTTCCAGAAGAATGAGAATATGTATACCTACGGGAATCTCTTCCTGCATTTCAGTCTTCCCGATAGCCGGCTTTAGAGACACGACCTTCCTAATTGGTGTATTCTGGCCCAGTGGCATGAACGGCTCATGTCAATCCCTATCTCCCTTGTATGAGTATTGACAATTGCCGGAACGAATGCTTGTGATAATCGAATGCCGACGTGTCGCGTGACACTTAAGCCGTGTTAGTGTAAGCTCTCCGCATCTTACTCCTCAGGCGACACGGCATGCTCCTGGTAAGCCTCAGTAGCATCTTACAGGAGGGGGCCTCACCTACTCCCAATACAGGCCAACTCTCCTGATACACGTCCTCACAAGCAGCATTCTCATGTATCCACCCAAACCTACAAAAATCCTACCCGGAGCATTCTCGCCGCGCCATCGGCATAAATGTCAGCGCTAGAAATTACACAATCTCAGTTGATACCGACGAGTCGGTGCGAAGTGCATAATTAAATCCATTAGAATTGCGTAAATGGCGGGATTATCACTTGTTGACCTTCCGAATTAGGGAAAGGCACTTGTTTTGCACTTGCATAGTAAAACGAAAATCAGGCTGACCGCGTCTCAGGCGCGAGTCAGTCAAAACAACTCATCAACAGGGGAGAAGTGGCTCTTTTTCGCATTCGTGATGTATTTTGGTGTTGATTACACACATGTTCGACATCGACCTGCGTGGTGGGGTTGCTGGTGTCTGAAGACGCGCATGACACGAAACATGTCCTTTCGCTGACGATGCCTTCTGTCACGGGCGTGATGCATTCGCTTGTCGCCCTGTGAAACCGCTTCTGGCCTGTCACGTTAGTTAATCAGATAAGGGCAAGCTTCACGAGTCTGTTGTCAGCTCACCCTCTGAGCTTCATATCCCTCTCCATGCGCTGGTCGACCTCCTCCATCCAGAAACACCAACGTCGATCCCTCAAACGACAGCCTTAAAACCCAAGAGGCATCTACCAGCTCCCCACCGAAATTTAACACGACACCAATTGGAACCGTTACCAACAGCGACAATTTAAGCCTTATACTCCTTTAGGTCCATGATTTGCAACGTCCCGGGTTCCCCTTGGCGATCAAATATGGGGATCCCCTGTTGCAGATCAATCCTTCGGCAAATTCACATGAAAGGAGGTGCTCACTATTTAAAAAAGCGACAATCGCTTGTTTACCCCCAGGATAAAACACGATTGTCCTTTTAGGGATTTTTTGCTTTTTTATCCAAGAATTGTTCTGCGAAATGGAACTCGGCCTGTCAACCAGCGATGTCAAGCTCATCACCATCATCCAGCAAGTATGCTCCGTTCTATCACTAGTAGGATGTCTCTTTATCATCACAACTTTCTGTCTCTGCGACGCTTTCCACAAACCTATTAATCGACTCGTATTTTACGCGTCGTTTGGGAATATCATGGCGAGCATATGCTTCATCATGGCTGATTCGTTTATTGATGCGCCTGATGGGGCTGGGTGTCAGATACGGGCTTTTTTACTCCACACGTACGTTACACAGTCAATATTGAGAGGCTTGGCTAATTTGTTCAGATTTGTTGGGGCTGATGCGTTGTGGACCCTTGCGATGGCGATTAATGTCTACCTTGCGTTTTATTATCGCTTTGATGCGCAGCGGTTGAGGAAGATGGAGTTGCCGTATTTACTACTCTGCTACGGTATTCCATTCTTGCCCGCGCTTGTCTTTATTTTCATCAAGAGCGGTGACGGCGTGAGAGTTTATGGTAGCGCAGTTCAATGGTGCTGGATCACTTCATCGTGGGACACGCTACGCATCGCAACATTCTACGGTCCGATATGGTACGTCTACCTACTTCACAGCTCGTCACGATGTACTGGCAATACAGGGTCATAATCGCCATCACCCTCGCAATCTACATCCGATCCGGTGGCACCATCTACCGAAAACGCCAGCAACTCCTGAAAGCACAGGGCTCCGGCTCCGGCGGTCTATCCTACGCCCACCAAAGCACCATCAACAATAATAATATGAAGACCACCGAAGTGACCATCACCTCCGAGGCGACCCAACCCGATACGATACAATTACAAAACATGGGTCATCAAGTTAGCATACATGCTATTGATGAACAGCCCCCTCAACCGATTGCTCGTGTAACCAGCACCATGCCCCAACCTATCCAGCGCCCAGCGGTCCGGCCCAGCAACGATGTATACCGTGCGGCGTGGGCTTATACAAAAGTCGCGATATTGTTTTTTGCGGTCATTCTAATTACGTGGATCCTATCTAGTGCTAACAGGATGTATTCGCACATTCACCCTTCGGAGGTTAGCAAGCCTTTGCAGTTTATGAGCGCGACGGTGCTCCCGCTGCAGGGATTTTGGAACGCGGTTATTTATGCTGTTACTTCTTGGGCGGCGTGCAAAGCGTTGCTGGAGGAGACGGGCCTTTGGGGAGCGAGGACGAGGATCAATGAAATTGCTGATGAGGAGCGTGGAAGGAGGAGTAGACTCAAGACGATGATGAACTCGAGGACAGAGGACTCAGAGAGTCTGAGGGAGTTGGCGCATCAGAATAAGTCTGATGATGGGCGGAGTGTATGAACATGAACATCTACTTATTCTTCTACTTTAAGCAATGATACTAGATACCTGATACCAAACAGACTTTTGTTCACTATACTCATGGGAATAGTGATGTTATACATCTCTTGGCGAGTACCTGAAAACCATCGACTGAACTTATGCCCCGTGCATGTATGTGACAGTAAGACACGCTGCAGAATACAAAACGTAGGTATTACATCACAGCAGCTTTAATAGCTGAAGCTCAGTATAGTATCCTATGTAATAAAATGGAGAATAATTGTACAAGGTGGCTTCCTCTAGTAGGTCATCTATTTTAGCACTCTAGCAGGGTCCACAGTCTCATTATCGCCCCAAGCTCCACTCCAATTATTATCTCTAAGATAGGTCTTCCATATCTCATCCTCGTCATCCAGATTGCGACTTGTCTCTTCCAGCATAAACCATGCTGCGGCTGCACCGACAACCGCGAAACCAGAGCCAATAAGAAAGACAACCCGGTTACCTCTATCGACATCATCAGTGTAGCGATTAAGAACCGCTGTGAATACCTTTTTTCAAGTCAGCCCTATTTCCTAGGTTTGGGCACAGATAGCCAATACTTACTTGAGTACCTAGTGTTGCTCCAACTTTGGCCCATGCTGAGATAATCCCGTTGGCTTGACCACGAATCGAAGTTGGAAATGGTTCGGCAGAAACAAGAGCAATGGTGCTAGATCGTTGTTAATAATCGACTTTCTCGAGAGAGCAGAATGCTTACCTTCCAGGGCCGACTTCTCCCAGCGTCAAGAAGATGCCGTACATAACTATGAACAGAGGGAAGATCTTTATTATCGACTGATATGCCCCTCCTAGGATGAACCCAAGAATAGCCTGGAGAAGGAAGCCTAGCGTCATGGTCTGCTTTCTGCCGATTTTATCTGCTAGCCATCCACCAAGGAATGGACCAGGGAGATAGAATGAGTTGATCAGAACTCCCCAACCTAAAGAGGTAACCAGAGAATTACCCGGATCGACTCTAGACACAATGGTTGAACTGAAAACTCCAAATGGAATTGAAATCCAATTGTAGATAAACCACGTCCAACCACCTGCCATAAGCCTTCGCCAGTACTTTTTCACTATCAGCAGGTAAGGCTGTTTCTGCCTCTGAAGGGCTGATTTGCGATAGGCGGTGGAAACGGCCATCTTGAGGCGAAAGTAGAAGATGCTCAGAGGAGGAAGCATCCCGGCAGCAAAGGATAACCTCCAGACTAGTTCGTACTTCTCCTGCTTCTCATGGACGCAGAGTAGGAGAATCATTGGAACCAAACCACCGAAGCAATATCCGAGGGAAGCAGCGACTTCACTCATGATTGCAAAGATGAAACCTCGTCGCTTGCGGAATCCGCTGGCCTCGTCTGTGGCTTCCATGGCACCAGCGCCTACACATATTGGTGTCAGGGCAACTTTTCGTGTCTCCTCAACAGGCACGTAGCACATTGGGATACTTACCGGTGACAGGGTACTCTCCTCCAGCGCCCACTCCAGTAACACCTCGCCCAACGACCAGCATCCACAACAACCCCGTATGTGATGTTCCGCTAGCGGCGGTGCTGAGTATCATCCCAACTGTAAGTATGATAGTGGTGGCAATAGCTCCAGTCTTGCGGCCATAATGGTCCGCGATGAAGCCAAAGAGGATCATGCCGAGTATCATGCCGATCAGGAAGGAATTCGAGAGCCGAGAGTACATTGATGAAGTCATGGCGTCTGGGTATATGACATCAAACAAGAGTGACACGCTTCCAATCACGGAAGCGTTGCTGAAAGGAAAAGGCCATCATCAGTGCCAGCCGGCCAGAAGCGAGCAGTGAAACAATCAACTTACTAGGAGTCCGAGGCAACAGCAATTGACATGAAACTGAGCGTGACCCATACCGAGAGTCTGCTGAATTTCGTCTCGGTCAGATGGCCAGCCTCGACGCTCTGGGCATCCGTAACCTCAAGAGTCTCGGGGCCGCCATCTCCTTTCTGGGGATGTTGCGAGACGCTCTGACTGTTGCTGACAAGTTCCATTGTAAGTATCGATTTGTCAAGGAACCTACAATATTGCCTAGTATTGGTTCGCTGCTGGATAATGGGGCAGCCAGCATCCTTTTAATATTTGTAATAATTATCGGCCAACATCCCAAGTTTGCCCCATTATCGACGCTACTGTAGTTAGCGAGGTCGGCATCTGTTGAGATAGTGACGCTGATTAGGAAGAGCGAATCAAAGGACAGAATGATATCTTCATCCTAGCTCACTAGAGGTATTAAATAGAGAAGGCCAGGATGTACCGCACTGCGATCTAGCCCAATTAGGGTGTCAAATAGAGAACTATTCCATACTGGCCAATGCTAACCCATTTGAGATATTCAATCGAGAACAAATGTTTCGTCTCTGGTTTACTATCTATAGTTTCAAACCTCATAGATTCATCTCTCCAGGGATTGGCCTAATTCGGGTATTAAAAAGAGAACCACTTTATATTCTTCTATGCTAACCCATCCAAGATCTTATGTCGAGAAACGCACCCTCTACCCCGCAGATTGTCGAGATCCTTAATACAGAACACTAACACTGAAGGGGCCACTGCATCCCGATCACGAACGGCCTCGCGTAAACGAGAGGCTATTTATTCCGAGACAATGGGTAATGCAATGTCTGGTCGTTCTTTTTCCCCTCCCTCGCATTTCTTTCTCATATTGTTCCTTATCTGCGAACCCTTCAATACACAGGTCATTGGTTTCAAACTTCCTCCAGCGTCATTATGTCTCCTGCGCCCTTCCCTCTCCAGACTCGTGAGAACGAACAAATCACACTCAGTGACGGAACTATCCTCTCAGCCTTGATTTGGCTCCCGGAAGACGCTGAGGATAATCCAGTACCTGCAATTCTTGAGTACATTCCCTACCGGAAACGCGATGGAACCAGTCATCGAGATGCTCTCAATCATCCTTACATTGCATCACACGGATATGCATGCATTCGGGTCGACATGCGCGGTTCAGGAGACTCTGAAGGCCTTCTTTTGGGTGAATATCTCAAACAAGAGCAGGATGATGGCCTTCAAGTCTTGCGTTGGATTGCATCAAGAACCTGGTGCACTGGCTCCATTGGTATAATCGGTATTTCTTGGGGAGGTTTTAATGGACTTCAGATCGCGGCTCTCAATCCCCCTGAACTCAAAGCTATTATATCGATCTGCTCAACCGACGACCGTTACGACAATGATGTCCACTACCAGGGGGGCTGTCAGCTGGTCGAGAACTTTCTCTGGGGTGCGACCATGTTTTCTATTGCTCCTACACCACCAGATCCTGCCCTCGTTGGAAACAACTGGCGGAAGATGTGGATGGATCGCCTAGAGCTTGGAACGCCGTACATTGCGGAGTGGCATCGACATCAAAGACGCGATGAATTCTGGAGACACGCTTCTATTTGCGAAGACTATGCTGCCGTTAAGTGCCCTGTCTACCTGGTGGGTGGATGGCATGATCCATACTCAAATTCTATCTTCCGGATGCTTGAGAATCTTACATGCCCAAAGAAAGGGTTAGTCGGACCATGGGCTCACAAATATCCAAACTTTGCAAAGCCTGGTCCCCAGATTGGCTTTTTACAAGAGTCTCTCCGATGGTGGGACAAATGGCTGAAGGGTGTGGAAACCAACATCATGCAAGAACCTATGCTCAGGTGTTACGTGAACGACACTGTTGGCCCGAAGAGACGCTACAACCACCGTTCTGGGCGATGGGTTGGCGAAACCAACTGGCCCTCTGATAGCCTGGACCCGATGTATATGGGGCTCGCAGCAGGGCAGCTCCTTGTCACACCTCGTCAGAATGTGGAGTATCTGACGCTTAAATCCCCTCAGACCACCGGATTTGCTGCAGGAAGATGGATCTCTTATGGTACAGAATGGGATATGCCAGGAGACCAAAGGGAAGAAGAGATCGGATCTTTGGTATTTGACGGCCCAACTCTCACCCAAGCCTTGGATATCCTCGGTCCTGCGAAGCTTGATCTACGTGTTGCTAGTGATAAAAGATGGGCCTTCATTGCAGCAGTGCTATCAGAAGTCTTGGCTGATGGCAGCGTTACAAAGTTGTCGTACGGTCTATTGAACCTCACCCACCGAGATAGTCACGTTGATCTGCAAGACCTCCAGCCAGGCCGTTTTTATACCGTCAGGATCCAGCTGAACGAATGTGGTCAGCGAATCAGTGCAGGCAGCCGACTTCGCCTTGCTCTATCATCTGCATACTTCCCTGTTGTTTGGCCGTCACCCGAGGCCCCAACCTTGACAATCGATTGCTCTTCGAGTCAACTAGAGATTCCAATGCGGAAAGAAAACCCGCTGGACAATCAATTGAGACCTTTTGAGCCAGCGGTGAATGGTCCGCCGCTGAAGGCGGCTGTACTGCGTCCTGCTGGGGCCAAATCCAGCATCACCCGAGACTTGGAAACTGACGAGGTTACCATTGTCTATGACAACGACGAAGGGTTATTTGAGAATCAAGACAACGGTTGGCAGTTCGGTGGAACGACCAAAGTCAGCTGCCGCGTTCGGCCGGACGATCCCCTCTCGGCACGCGCTGAGCAGGTCTTTCGTCAAGAGTTTGGCCGTGATGATCTCCATTTGGCAATCGACGGCCGCGCTGAAATGACTGCTACCAAGACAGACTGGCACATATCCACGCACATGGAAGCTTGGGAGAACGAGGAGAGAATCTTCGAGAAGCAGCACAAGTATATAATCCCACGCGACCACATGTAACACAGAACCCCTTCATTGATAAGTGGTACCAAAGTTCACATTGCTAAGAGAGGCTCACCTCTATTTTCCCACGCTCGAGCCACAGGAATCCAATCATCATCTGAACTCTCCCAAAACTCCTCAAGAAAGCGCAGAATATTAGAGTAGTACTGGAAGGGAGAGCTCCTGGCCAGATCGTGACACAGTTGACGGACAAGTTGGATCCTATCATGGTATCCATGACAAGAAATCCCAGCCATCAAGATAGGCCATGATAGACCTGGTAGATAGCTTCCTCTAGCGATGGCCTTTTTGAGTAGCCTGAATAATTTAGAGCGGTGAACTTCCTCAAAGCCCCCCATGCTTCCAACACCAAGTCGTCTGCAGGCATATATCAGCCCAGCTTGGTGAAAGGCCTCGATAAGAAGAGTTGTGTCCGAGAGGTGGGCGTCTCTGGAAGGCTTCAATGTCCGTCCAACTGCCATATATGTAGCTGCTCTGGCGAGTTCAAGTTCGTCTTCGAGCTCCTCGAGAAACCCGGGGTCACCACCAGGGGTTCCTTCGCTATTTGACGATGTCGAGACAGAGGTTATCCTATGTATGCCTAGTAGAAAATGGCCAAACGGAACTGAGCCACCATCTAGCCTAGGCATAACGACATCTCGGACAAGATCGGGATCAAAAAGGGTAGTACATGCCATTATGTCAAGACTTGCGACTTGATTCGCAATAAAGGTGAAGAGTTCATTATCAGTAGCTCCCTTGGTCAAGTGAGACTTTATCAGAGTTCTTGTAGCTCTCAAGTGGAAAACTGCATCAGCCGTGCTGCAGTCCAGGAGAGAGTGATTGCACACCACGAGGGTAGCCGCAAGCACTGCATCTGTAGCTTCTTGGTGCCCTGGAGGTAGTGTGTGCTTTCCATCGGCTCCCATGCTAGTCAAGGTTCGGATTTGGTCAGTGATCAACGTGATGGCCTTGAGGTGGGCCTTTTGCGAGAAGCCGCTTGTTGTGCTGGCCGACGCATAGCTTTGGTGAGCAGCTGATAGCCCGATGATAGCATACCGTAGGGCAGGCTGCGTATGCGCCAGGCGAACGACGAGGCGCGTGTACCCATTCTCTGGTGAGTGCACCCATACGTTCTTCGGGGCAAGCTCCAGTGTGAAATATTCTAACAACTGATTCACGACTTCTTGGGATGGCTCGTCGAGTTCGTCATGGGCAAGAGGGCGAGATTGGACTGTGCTAGGGACAGCTTCTGGAGAGGGAAGAGTGGCTGGTTCAAGAGTAGGCGCTGGGAGGCCCTTGAACTTGCCACGACTTGCAATCGAGTTTACCCATCGGATCTGGCGTTTGTATCCAGGACAGGACAGTCCTCGTCCCGTGCACTTCAGACAATGCGGGGTAGTACGGTCGCAGCGAATGCGGCGCAAGGAACACGTCTTGCAGTCTAGTTACTTCAGTACACAATGTCTGCATGTAGAGATATTCATTTTGTATTAAAAGAAAGAGGAAATTCATACCTTGTTGAATCTTCATGTTCAGGGCCTTGTTTAAAATTCCCTCTTGTAGGTAGTTTCCTATTGATATGGCCTCACTTAAGATCCACTAAGAGAGGTTACAGTATATACCCGCCGTTTTCCCGATCTGTACTGGTGGTCTTCTACACCCATCAGCTGGGGAAAACATGTCCCCAAGCTTGATGATAAAATTGCTTGTCACTTTGTGCAGACATCTGGCCAAAAACAGACTTTTTGACGTGCCCTTCCGTGTTCTAGCCCTCATGTTATGCTGCTACCTATGTACAAACGATGAGCGTCGTGAAGTACTTTATTTTTACATATTGCGCAATGCTTCTTCGCATGACTCTATCAGGCCATCTCAAACTCTTCAGTCCCCAGCTCGATTAAATAACACAGTTGAATCGACCGAAACAAGCGGTCATCTACTTAAATACTTCGTTTTCTTACAGTAACATTTATCGCAGTGAGACTGTCATATTCAATCAGACTATACTCACTTTTTTAGGTGGCGTTGACTATTAGCTCGCCTATGCAATCAGCCTCACACAATCTCACCGCTCAACGGTCCGCAACGGGAAGCACACACAACAAGGCAGCCGTTTCGACAAGAGACAACAAGTCTAAGACATTCCCCATGCAAGCCACCATTACGAAACCTGTCGAATTTGCAGGGATCCTCGCCGTGCTGACAATTGGTTGGCTTGTTGGTTGTCGACACACCGGGAACTTTCCCCGCCTACCAATATTTTGATTGGACGTGCATAGAATCAGGCTGCCCATTGTGAAGAAAAAAAGCAAAGGCCTGCGGGAGTGGCCTCCTTTTTTTTTTTTTTTTTCTTCTTCTCATTTTTTTTTTTTTGTGCTGTGTCTGTTTGTCGAATCGTTCTTTTCACGTCAATTTATCTCTAGCAATGTTGCTGATGCATAGCGTATCGCTGTTCTTTTAAAGCCATTTATAGCACGCGACGTTCGATAGCACTAGTTAATTCGCCCTAATGCAGGAGCAAGCTAGACTGGCCCCCGCCAGAGGTATTCCCCCGGGCATACATTCATCGCGAGTCGCCCCGATACATAAAATCATTCAGCAATGGACACCTCTGCTGCATTCTACAAAGTCGCCTGAAGAGAAGTATCAGGAAAGGCATAGGGCAGCCCAAGCACGCTTTGAAGTGGCGGCGGCCTCAGCATGTGTCCAATCCGATGTGGGGAGGCTGGATGCTCTTCAATCCTGCATCAACCAGCTTAAGGAACTACAAGCAGAGCGTGAAGCAACAAAGGATGAAGAAGAGATTAAGTACCAGGAGTTGTTCTTGGAGCAGCAGGAGGCCCTTGTTATGGATCTGATCGATACATTCGGCCCTGAGTTGGGAGATAAGCTGTGCAGCAAGTGGCGACAGCGTGCACGGCTACCTGTGAACACTTCTGCTCGCTTGGACGCTTCTGCTGGTTCACCGACCGAAGTGGCCCCAAGCTCATCATACTTTACACCGAATGCAAGCCCTGTTTTACAGGTGTTCCATCCGCCGATTCCCAGAGCGCAGAACGAGTCCACTCCCATCCTTCCTACACCGAGGGATCAAGAGATACATACCCCCAGCCGACCTCTAGATGAAACCCAACAGTCTTCGACAGCCCAACAAAAGAGACCTGCGAATACTCCTCAAGGCAGCCTCCCCCGCCCTCCGAAGCGACCCCGATCGAATGCGCCTCAACTGCGAGGACCTCTTACTGGCGACCGAGCGATCGACTTCGACGACGTGTATCAAGACGGCAACGCTCCGACGAAGTATATAATCACAGAGCACAAGGGCTTCTGGTATATCCTTGAGTGTAAGAAGCACAAGCTTCACTTCGTGAGCAACAACCCCATCCATGGAGCTCGCAGGCACTTGACCGCTGGGACCCACGGTCATATGAACGCCAATTACGATGAGGCAGTTCGTATACTGGGGACGAGGGTTCTTAACTGTGATGAAGACAAGGCCAAGCAGAACAACCTTGCCGCGCAGAGACCTACGTATGCGCAGTATGGTCGACCGCTTAGCAGTGTCTCAGCCGGGTCTTCGCACTCCAACAACGGGGGACCTCAGACGCGAAGTACACAGTTCCTCACTGGGATCGACCCCCAGCCCGGCGAGGTGTACACTACCTTCTGGAAGAAGACGAAGCGATTCTTCGCTATCCTTGTGTTACCTTGGGGTAGTTTTCGGCAGTTTGGCTGGGACATGAATCTCATGGACAACACAGCCCTACTGAAGAAGCATATCCCTGTGTGCTATGATTACGACCCTGCTACTGGGACGGTCGAGTGGGCTGAGAACTACAGGCCTGGGGAAAAGTGCCACTATAAGCGCAAGTACCCAATCATGTACTTCGACGCAGATGTTTTTCCTTGGGAGTGCGCTATCGGGTGGGTCGCCGTCAACGAGTTCCGAGCTTATGATCCCAACGACGAGGGGATTGATCACAAGGATCAGGTTAATGAGTTTATCCTGCGGATGAAGGATCGGGATCGTTTGAGGAATGGTGAGGAAGAGTCGGGAGAAGCAGGTAAGTCAACCGAAAAGCTAAAGGTGCGTGGCTAATGGTTTACGCGGCAGAACATCAAGATGGTGACGCGGCGATGGGTGATGTCTCGGACGAGCAGCAGTGTACGGAGGTTGAGCAGCCACCGCTGGGGTCGTGCATGCGTTTGGCGATTGAGATTCCGGATGATGATAGTGACACTGAAGAGGGATCGGGTATGATGCCGCAATGTGATGACTACACGGAGGGGGGGACGCGGGTCAAGACTGAGCCCATGAACCAAGGAACTCCTACACAACCCTCCGGTGCTGCTACCGCGCAAGCAACTACTACCAGCTCAGAGACGGTTAACCCGTGGCACGGCCTTGATCATGCACCGACTGTTCCCAACCCCATCCCAGCGCTTGATGCCAATGGCGTCCTCCATCCTTCTGTCCCAAGGACTCCCACGGTCGAGAGCCCCGGTGTCCCTTCTTCTAATGCCCATCTCAGACCTAGCGGAAATATGTATGATCATCTACAATCACCATGCGTGACTGCGTCCCCACCACAAGAACACCATACCGCTTCCATCATCGACACCGGCCCCCGAGCCCCGGAAGCAGTGATGGCTCCCGGATATCCTTTACCAGCTCCTCTCGCACGCATGAACGATCACACTGTCTCTGAGAACTCTGATCGGTTGGGCTTGTATGGCTATCTAGCTCCTGGGTATACCGCACCCACGAGTGCAGACGTCGCAGGGGTTGGTCGGTCAGAATGGATGACTCCTGCACAGGCGGCGACAGAGGGAGCTAGGGACCGTGAGATCGATATTCGAAACAATGCCGCGAGACGGACTAACTGGCGGCAGCCATTCATTACCGACGACGAAGACTGATGCATACTCGGAGAACTCAATCTTAAAAAAAAAACATATTACTCTATTAATATCTTCCTGTACATAATAACACCTTCTCTAAAGCTTAGGCACTGCAACACCTTCCCTCAACCTCATAATAGACTGCTGCGTATTACTCGCTACCAAATTCCCATGTGCGTCCCACAGCTTCCCCTCCGAATACGTCCTATTGCCGCCTCCCCTACTAGTCTTCCTCTCCCTAACATGCCACTCCCCTAGCTTAGCATCCGGCACAAAGATCCTCAACGCAAAGTCCAGCGTCGAACACGCAGCTGTGTCATCAAACCACATATGATTATGACTCAATGGCAGAAATGAGAGCCCCCCGTCCATGAGGAATGCTAGCGCGCTCATGTTGGCTGTTGGCGTGGGGAGGTCGTGCAGGGCGCGCTGCCACTCGGCGGACACCTTTTCCGTGATGGGGAGGTGGTCTTGTGTTGTTTTGACGTGTCGTGATGCGCCGGAGAGGTTTTGGGATGATACACCGGCGGTGCAGTACCGCGTGTCGAAGAAATCTGCATTCGCGGCGAAGGATTTTGTGAATTCCTGTCCTTGCTTCTCCGTAATACTCCCCTTCTCCAACAATCCCTTCACTAGTTCCTCTAAATTCGGACAATCCTCCGCCCTCGGCCATTTAGAGCACGTCGGTTCAGAGTAATCCCAGCTCGAAGGTTCAATTACGTGAAAATCCGCGAGGACTTCCATACAAACGCGGAATTTCCCATTGGGCTGCTGCTGCTTGACCTGAACCCTCCGCGTCGCGAAAGATCGGGTATCGCGAATGTTTGTCACGCTACAGTGGAGTTTCTTATCCGTTGATGCGGGGCCGTGGAAGTGCCCGAGGACGGAGTAGAGGGACATGGAGGCGGGAGCTGTCTGGCACGCTGCGTTGACGGCGATGCTGGCTGTGCAGCCGCCGTAGGCTATGGGCATGGCGTTGCCCATCCTGATGGGGTTGAGGCGGGAGACGTATTCTCCGGGGGAGACTTGGTCTACTGCTACTTGTTCTGCTAGTGTTGGGGCCATCTTGATAGGTGTGAGCAGATGTAAGATGAGTGTTGAATGGAGTTGAGATGTTGATAGGAGATGCTCATGACTTCAAATATTGGGATTAAGCTCGGGAGTAAGTGGGTCTACCTCGGTTCGGCTACTTGAGAGTGGATCTGAGATCTTGTGCTTATCTCGATAAGATGCAATGTATCGTGATGCAACAGTGAAATTACGTGGCATTGCAGCTGCATTGGCATGTGCTGTATTACGATGCAGAGTTACACTAGACACTGTAAGCTAAGGTTTAGATTCCCTGTTATGCAGATGCTGTGAGTGTTTTTCGGAAATAATTATAAATTGCGGATAAACACTACGCAATGTCGGAACTAATTATAAATTGCGGATCATTATTCATCCGTTGCTAATGTCTTCTAGCAAGAACTAGCATTACCAGACAGCATAGATATAGTATAAAAAATAAACAAAGGACATAGAGGCATTAACTTTATCTAGTATAATATTATATATCTTTCTCTATATTGAAGTGCCTCATTTCACCTCAGTACATTGAGTGATAAGCTGATTGGCCAGCTAATAGGTCAATAAGCGGAATAACGGTCAAGCTAAGTGATGTATGCATTGCAACCAATCATAGGCTTCACACAACGGAGTCCAGACTAAAACTCATCACCACCAGCAACCAGTTTAAGAGCCGCCAAAACAGATTTTGCCAATATGCTCTATATAAAATTAAGTATCTCAGTAAAGATATTTACTATTAAAATTATAATAGTTCACGTCCTCGTTAGTTACTGTAAGCCTAAAGTCAGTGCTGCTAAATCTCAGACTGCCTTGAGTTGGTATCGTGGTTCATGTTTGCAAGGCCGACACTCAACAGCCTCACTATCATAGACGCGTCATTATAAAAGTAAAGCTTCGCGGATTCATTCTCTGAAATCTTAATCTTCTCAACACCATTCTTTTACCATCCCAACAGAGCAACAATTCCTGTTTCGCAGAGTCAAATTCATCAATCTCATAAACGTGTAGGGTAACGCGTGTCCCGCACTGACCACAACTAAACTCAAAGACCGATCTCGACCGGGACATGAGACGGCAGATCTATCTCTCCGATCATGGCAGATAGTTAGCCCGATTATTCTCTGCATTGCGCACACAGTCAGACTAAGAAATAACGTACGACGGACCCCATCACGCCTAAACACATTTACCCAATGATGTGTAACGTGGCTTACATCTTGTTAATCTAGGCTCTTGGCAGTTGACCCAAGTGGGAATAACTGATAAACATAACAACTTGGCAATGTTGGTTTAATTGAACATGTTCAGCTCGCACTCGTTCTTCGCTGTCCGTGTGACGCGACAGCCAAGAGCGATGGAGAGTAAGACTCGTCACATCGTGATGCAGCATCATAGCCTCGTGACAAGATGAAACTCAAAGACCGAACCATCACATTCGCCTCAATTGTCAGACTCAGCCATCCATTACCTGGCATTCAACCCAATTGTGTCAAATTCAGAGCCGCAAAGCGCAAAACTCGCGCTCCGTGAAGCTATCCCGAATCAGGCCTCCTCCTCATAAGCGAGATGTCATGTCATGCTCGGCCACCCGCGGGTTCCTTGCACAGTGGGTAACGAATCCACTCCCTCACCAATGACGACCTCCGAGTCCGTCGGGGCATTTCATGGGGTGATTGTCCGCGGGGACCCGGGGACAACAGAACTTAATATTCGTAAAAAAGATTTGATTGATCCTCTTCCGACTCCGTTCGCTATGACTGAGTGTGAATCAATCGGTTGAATTCTACGTTATTCATCTGCGATCTTGAATAAGCATATCTGAAACGCATACTATGCCTTGACCTTAAATAGACTCCCTGTCTCTTGAGTCAAAATCTTACTCAAACAAATCTCATCAAAAATGACAGCTCTAATCTCGAGGACATTGTCCTCTCACAGCAAACCCGATGACCACTCCGATTCAACAGCCGATACACCAACTGAAGAGCCTGAACATGATATCACCCAACACATCAGCAATCTCGCCCGCCAGCTCTCCCGCGTATCTACAACAGCCGGGAACGAACTGCACGCCTTGTCACCCCAGCCCGGCACAAAGCTAGATCCCAACTCACCAACCTTTGATCCAAGAGCTTGGGTGAAAGCTTTTGTGAGATTACTCGAGTCTGACGCTGGAGCTGCGCCGTCGAGAAGTCTGGGCGTGGCGTTTAAGAACTTGAATGTTTACGGCTGGGGCACTGGAGCAGAACATCAAAAGACTATTGTTGATTATCCTATTGATGCTGTCAAGTATCTTGCTGGTTTGGTAACCAGTGGGAAGAAGCGACGTGTTGATATCCTCAGAGATTTTGAGGGTATTGTCGATGAGGGGGAGATGCTGCTTGTTCTTGGACCACCGGGTTCAGGATGTTCAACGCTTTTGAAGACTATTGCCGGTGAGACAGCTGGTCTCGAAGTTGGACCCGATTCCTACATGAACTTTCGAGGTACGTTACTCCCATTTCTCATAAACTTTCTTAACAATATTAGGCATCGACGAGAAGAGCATTCGGCGCTCTTTTCGAGGCGACGTTCTCTACAACGCCGAAATCGACTGCCATCTCGCCCACCTAACCGTCGGCGAAACCCTCTCCTTCGCTTCATCAGCCGTAAGCGCCCGCCACGTCCCCGGCGGCGTAACCCGCTCCCAAGCCGACACCATGATGCGCGATGTCATGATGGCAATCTTCGGTATAAGTCATACAGTCGATACTCGTGTGGGGAGCGACTTTGTGCGCGGTGTAAGCGGTGGTGAGCGCAAGCGCGTTAGTATCGCCGAGGCTGCGCTCACGGGGGCGAAACTGCAGTGCTGGGATAACACCACGCGCGGGTTGGATAGTGGGAATGCGATCAACTTTTGTAGGAATCTGAGACTGCAGGCTGATCTTGTTGGTGTTGCTGCTGCGGTGGCGATTTATCAGGCGCCGCAGTCTGCGTATGATGCAAGTCCTCTGATGAAGTTTATGAGATTGATGCTAATGAGGGTAGTTGTTTGATCGTGTTACGGTGTTGTATGCGGGACATCAGATCTTCTTTGGTCGCATCGATGAAGCGAAGCAGTACTTTGAGAATCTCGGCTTCGAGTGTACGTCCTCCGCCATCTTCTGTATCTCGAGCTGACATTTCAGGCCCCGATCGTCAAACAACACCCGACTTCCTCACCTCAATGACCTCCCCCCAAGAACGCCGTGTAAAGCC
>JAAOAJ010000282.1:0-35673 GCA_013781345.1 Fusarium coicis
TGATAAAGACGGAGAGTGGCTCAAACCGTGTATGACAGGACGTTGAACGCTCAGCGGGAGACTTCACGCGGGTAGGCAAGACAGAGGCTCACACACAGACAGATACTCACCCGCCAACAAGCGCAGCAAATTATTCAGAATCTGAAATGGTAGAAAATAGACCTTGAGGTAATGGGATGGACGCTTTCGGATTCGGGGATAGACCGGTGAGCTAGGGTATAGTACTATGGAGCTCTCAGCCGACTCTTCTTCTTGCCGTTGATCCTGGCCAGGTCATTGCCAGGTCGGGAAAAGCAAGAGAACCATCAGCCGTTGAAAGAAGACGTGGAAAGGCACAAAAGCACTGGCCCGTAGCCATCTGATAGGTGAAGACTGTCTCAGGAAAGGGTTTGCAATCAAACCCATTCCCATAGACACAAGCTTCTGATCAACGGAACGGGAAGCGGAAGAAGCAACGAGTAAAGCATAATGGGCCGTGGGATAAGACCAGGGAAGCTCTGTCTCTGGTCATGTTGTTCCTCTCAAGGTAATAGGGTTTCCTCGTATCCCCCTCCCTTTACTGTTGACTTTACCTTTCCGGAAGGGCTGGTTTTGTTTTCAGACCTGTCAGCCCATTTCACCCTCTTATCCCGCTCCTACTATGTTGCGTAGTAGAAGATTGGCCATGCCCTCATAAAGGTTGAGCAATGGGAGGGCTCAGAGCTTGTGAGGATGAGGTCAGAAGATGGGGCGTCCCGTATCAGTGTCCACTGCCGGGTACTGTAAAGAGGAGAAGGGGGAAAATGTCGCGCCCGAGCTAGAGAGATAGTCCATCTGAAAACCATCGACTTGCAGCTTTCATAGGGCATCTCTGTCTAATCTAGAAAGCGCGGCGCGCCAAAATCCATGCACTTTGATGGGAAGTGCCTAACTAGGCTCGGTCTAAACTGGAGAAGGTTGAGAGAGAGTTGTAATAGGTCAGACTTTTCTCCCGAAAGGAGTCCACTTCGACAGTTGGTCACCTGTTAGAACAGATCCCCCCCAGACGAAACCTGGTCAGGCCAGGCTTGGGAGCCCAAGCTCCGAATCGTAATATTAACATGCTTGTTCTAGTATAATATTCAGTCCCGGACGGGAGAGTGGTAACAAGGAATCAAAATGGCACAAAGTAAGATCGACTGACGGGACACGGATTAGATACAGAGCACGCAGCAAAAAGCAATTGCAGCGGCATGCCCGGCCACTCGAGAGCAAGGGTATACGATGACCCTTGTGCTCGATTTAAAGGAAATTCCAATGACCAAGGGTGATTATCGCCGACCATGGGCGGGTTGACATTAACTTTGGGGTCTGCTCCATCGATGGAAAGTGAAAATGACACCGAGGTATGGGTGGCAGCGAGGATTTCAGCTTATTAGCCCGAAACACAACCATCGTTCAGCTTCAGCCTCGGGCGGATCAGCCCGCGGCCTCATCTCTTTCTCTCCTATAGACTGCTGCACACTCTTCTTGCCTTCCCGAGCATGTAGCTCTGATACACGGAGCATTTCAAGGTCAAAGCCCGACCGGAAAGCGAGATCCGGGAGCTCAGACTGTCTCAAAGGGAAGACGGGGCGGAGATGGGGTGAGTGAGAAGGGAGGGGACTGATGAACAAGGCTTTAGTTGTTTGATTCGCTCAGCCTTGTTCCTCATCTTATGCCCCAGTCCATGACTTTCCCCCTTGCCTCTCGCGTCTCCTCGCCTCGCCTTGCTTGCTTGCCTCGTGGTCCCAGGATGGCACAGCCATAACTTGTGTAATAAAGCAAGTGCCTCAGGATGTTAAGGGTCCTCATCGCTAACGAGGAGAGACATGGGCCCGAAGCTTCATCGAAGCACCCTTGTCTTTTGCATCTGCTTGCTCTCCCAAGCCCTCAGGCCGAAGCCATTGGGCGGCATGGCTTATGGGTCAAGGTCTACTCCGTAGTGCAGACAAATATCGTGGCCGTGGAGATACGGCACATTGTAAACTTGCAAGCCCAGTCCAAACCAGGAGGAAGAAGCGAGGATTCATGCTGACTATCTCACTGTAACAAACCGGCGCACGTGGTCCACCTGACGTTGAATTTTTTTCCCTTACTTCCTTCCTTCCTCATCTCGACGTATCAGGTGTGCGAGGGAGCCGACAAAAAGATGTCAGATGCATGCTGAGTTCATCGTGACCAGTTGCAATGTTGATTGTGAATCCAGTTCACGATGCTCCTTTCTGTTTGAGCTTATCAATTGTAGTTTAGTTCATATCGCTGATAGTTTCGTGTGTCTTGTTCGCTTTATGCGGACGGGCAACCATGTCGAATGAAGACTACCTCTACCACCACTATCAAACCCCCTTCTTCTTTCAGACCTTACTCGGCACCATGATGACATTGTGGCCGGGATGCCGCAACTGGAATGTCGGTGGGTCAAAAATTTCTAGCCATGCCATCCTATCCTGTATCTTGAAGGACATACATAGATGGACTGAAGGTCCCATGGTACGGTGCCCAGTAGCATTTTGATGCGTCGCGTTACTTTGCCATGGCTTCACTGTGGATGGAAGACGAAGATCGACCGCTACTCTGAGCAAGGTTGAACTGGGGCTTGCCAGGCACTAGGCATGGACAGGACAGGCCAGGTCAGGTCAAGGACAGAGGCAGGCTAGTGGGACGGCCCTTTCTGGAGCCAGTTTGACAGCCGCCGCCTGCCGCCGCCCATGGCATGGCATGGCCAGTTACCATTCCGCCCCTAGTCCATCCCATCAGCGTCCATGTCCGACATCCATGGCACTGGAGTACGTTACCTTGTCCACGTTACGGTCTTTTGTCGTGGTCCTGCTTTTCTGAGCGAGTGATGGTAAGTTGTGAGAGGGATGGTGATTGCTCGAGTAGCATTCTCATTTCTTCAACGTTCGTATCCAAGCAACAGAGTCGGGATGAGGGATCAACATCTTGGCTGGATCCTGATGGGGACGGTTAGCGCAATCTCCGGAGGGTTCAATCAATGGACATGCAGATACGGCCACCATTATACATAAGCTTGCCCCAGATATTTTGTCATTGGGCAGCAAAGGTGTCCATACCTGTTCTGCTGTATTGTGTCAATGTTTGTTTGTCCCTGGTTATGAATGCTGATCAGACCTGCGATGCGATGCGATGCGATGCGATGCGATGCGATGCGACAGATGAAATGAATGCATGGATGATGAATGGGCAGAAGAAGATGCAGAGGCGCTCCGTACTCTGCACCAGTATGTACAGTATATAGTGAAGGAGGGGGGAGAAAATCTGTGGCGCGCCATAGACGGTCCAATCCGTCTTCCGGGTGTTGTTCCAGTTGGCCAGTTTGATCAAGATCCCTGGCGCCGGGCTTCAGTACTTATGTAGGTAGGCCGAATGTAATCTGATGGTGTCTAGCATATGTTGTTTGCTTTGAGGTTCACTTTGACAGAGCTGATAATGGAAGACAACAGTGAGGAGTCGATGATGCAGCTAGACAGAAAGGAGGATGCATCTGATGTCCTGAGGCTCGTTAGCCCATCTCAATCTGTACCTACTATCTTCTTGCCTTGACGGGAGATATCGAGTTTTGAGAAATTGAAGCATGGAAGGTACCAACCAGTAACTCGCAACATCCAGATGGGACGGGCCATTGCAAAGGTACCTAAATGAATCATCAAGGCAGGTATGACCTGCCTGCCTAGGGGAGGAAAGAAAACATGGGACCTTGATCCTAAATGACAAAAATACTTAGGTAATATAGCCTAAGCTTAGGATAACTTTTACTGAGCTTATTTTGACACCCTATATTGAGGTTCGCTGTTTTCTTGCCCCCCGAGGCCTGCCTACCTCATATGCCCACATCGATCTGGACTCACCAGGGAATTCTGAGCTCCGGGTGCCCCTGTATGAAGCAGCCAAGCTTGACCGTAAGCAGACAAAACACACACAGAAAGAAAAAAACGAGGCCTTCCAAGTGGGAAGATGATGACGAGAAAGGATCGCGGCCGCTCGGGAGAGATCTATTAGGTTACCTAGGCACGATGTATGCCTACTCGCGCAGTCTCATTTCATCTCATCTCATGACAGAAGTATCATGCCGGTGCGCTAACTTAGCATCCAATATCATCCATACCTAGCCATGTACAGACTGAACGCCCGGTGTAGAAACTCGCGTATAAGTGGCCGAAACCAACCAATCGCTCTGCAATTCTCTGCTTTGATGTCGATGTTAATCGTGTACCTCACATAGTGTTTGGTCAAATGTTTGCTAGTCAGGCGCTGTCAGGGGTCGTTTATTCAGTCAGTCAATCATTTCATCAATCAATCAATTGATGCCCTCTCAGGGGTGTTCCTTGTTCATGTTGTAGGTTTGAGGATGAATGGACTATTCCTAGGCGCCATATACCCCTTGTACTTCGATTTAGGTACCTAGGTAGTTAGATCTTATCAACACTGCAGTTGTTCTGCACATGAGGATGCTTATAATCCTTTCACATGTAGTGATGCCACAGGTAGGTAACTATTAAACTTAATGTTGTGCTTTTATAGCGGGTTCAACCTTATCTGGGATTTGTTGAGCTTGCTGCCGCGAACAGCTGCCTACTGCCTAAGCTGCTTCTATATCCATATCCGCAGTATAGAGGCTGTATTCACCAGATCTGTACTAAGGCAGCCAACACTACATATTTTAGTAAATGAAAATTGAATAAGACAGACACTTGTGGGGTAAATATGGCCCATGAACCTTGAATCTCATCATACTTGATTGAAAGAAAAGAAAGAAAAAAAAGTTTAAAGATGGCTTCCCCTGTTCTGCAGCCACTCTACCTGCTGCTGCTGCTGCTGGTGATGTTAGGTATGGATGTGACTTTCATGGAGTGCACTAACTTGTTAGGTACCTTACCTTGGTTTATTGTATTGTGGAGATGGCCTAGTAAGAAGAGACTGTTGGCTGTTGGTTTACTGTTCAACTCCCCCTGGCCTTTTGCTTCCCGCTAACCTTGTTTAAGTCTGGTGTGGGCTTCGGGACGTTTTTCTCGCCAAAGAGGCTTGAGCTCTCCGCCTTTCACGAATCGTCTCTTACCGCCGCCATCAAGAAAGGCTAAGGGTCGGGTGCAGAACTAAGTTCCCTTAATCAGTAAGAAGGAAGCTAGCTGGGGTGTGGACGGAACGGAGCGCATGTTTGATGCTCTAATGTAGGTAGGTAAGGTAGGTAGTACAGTACCCTCTGATGCTACTCCATACCTCCTCTCTCTCTCTCTCTCATCATTCTGTAAGCACCTTTCACCTTTAGTAGATACTGGGTACCTTACCTACCTTGGCTGATTCAGGTACAGCTAATCGCCTTGGCAACTGATGGTCTGTTTCACTTGTCTCGATAAAGTTGAACAATCTCCTCGAAATGCCCTAAAAGTCAACCGCTCTTTTTTACTCTTTTTCTCTCTGTCTCGTCCCACGTCTCGACTTTAAGCGCCGTGAAAGAACCCACGCATAACCTGATTCGTAGGCCTCAAACCCCTGCGTCTGCGTCTGCGTCTGCGTCTGCGTCTGTACAGTAGCTGCAGCTGCAGCTGCAGCTGCATATCCCACGCTTCTGCTGGGCAATCCAGCCGCAGATCAAGAGGCCCTCGGCTATGCAGGTCGAACCACTCCCAACTGCATCCCATTCCCGCTCTGCTTCTGCTCGTTGACATCAGATGGTGGCGTTTTGTCCATTTGAATGTCACCGTTACCGCAACTATACCCGTCAATTGACCAGTTGCTGCTATAGCAATAGCTTTCAATTCGGCTGAGCCTCGCCCCCAGGAGCAGTGCTGATTTACTATCTGTCAGCTCTCTCATGTTACGACAATCGGTATCATAAACCTTGCTTGGGTTTGTTATTGGAAATATCTCCGCTCGGTCGAGACTTTGTGCATTTCAGCCGCTGGGATGAATGGCAACCCGCCAAGATGTTGTAACTATCCATTAATTGATGATGACTGACTGCACTTTTATCGTCGATAATCATTTTTGTTTCATCTTTCGAGCAAACTGATTGCAACTCCTTGTGTACTGGATAGCCAACAATAGTAACTGCCGGGCTTACTTTTGCTTGCGCGATACCCAACGTTGCTTTTTCTTTTATCCCGGAAAACTAACCCGGACATAGCCTTTCGTATAAAATCCACGTCCGTAGTTACTCCGTTCCGTGTTGCTCTCCATCTTCATCTTAAATCTCGCCCTTCCTTGTTCATCGTCGTCTGCCGTTGACACAAAATTTATCTCCCCTGCTCTGGACCCATCAGCCTACCATGTAAGTGTGCACGCCACTTCTGACTTCCCCCGGAAACTATTGTGCCGATCATTTTCGTGCCTGGTCGAGCCAAGTCGATACTTCTTGTCAACCAGACGTGCTCGTAGCCGTGCATCCATTGTCAGCCCTGTTCATATTGAACATTTGTGCTCCTGCTGCTGCTGCTGCTATCGTTGTCGTAGTAGTATTCAGCATCCCATCCATCCCACTCAGGGCTCCCCTGGTCTGTGAAGTTTCCTCCTCTCTCTCTCTCCCCGTGAGCCACTCGGAGCTCAATCAGGGTCGCAAACTGGTGGCTGGCTGGCATGGCTGCAGTAACAGTCTGATGCGAAGTGGCGGTCCAAGCTATCTGGCAATGTCTCGCTCGCTCCCCAAGCCTCTGGCGTTGCCGCAGGATCATCCCCTTCAATCTCTTCAAGGTTTCTCTTCATCGCTTGACAATAGTTACTGTGACAATGGTTAGCGTTGCTCTGAGCTTGATACAATGCAACCCTAGCCGCCTTGGTGCAACAGATCAGACTGAGACTGGGATCATGGGCGCCCTGGCTCATCAACGAAGCAAGATCCCGACTGCATCGGGTAGATCAAGCTCACTGCGGCCTAACTAAGTACTTGTCTCCCCCATTCTCAATCTGTCTTTAGGCTGCTGCTGGGGTCGAGGGTTGTTGTCGGAGACTCCGGGGGTAACCTACCAACATCCTCATCACACAGTTCGTGAGCCAGGCCCACGCGTTGAGGCTGATGCTTGACTGACTTGCCATAAACGATGGCCGTCTTGAACACCTCCGTAATGCTTCGGTGAATGGCGTTACACTATGTGGTAGCTCGATTAGCAATCCAGGATTCCTAATTTGGATTTTGGGCATGAGGCTCCGCAGGGGACGGCCAAAAGGGCGCCCGCCACATGAAATTGATCTGACTTACAAAATCTTCAACAGTGCAGCGCGTAGATCGGAGCACGACAGGCTGAGAGTAATCAGGCTGCTTGCCCTTGGGCTTTGTGTACACGCGGACAAGGTTTAACTTGTCCCACATGGCCTCCATCAGCTCATCAATGTTCCATCCATGCTCGGAACTGATGGGGACAGCATTGGGAATCCGATAGAGAAGGTCAAGCTCCTCAATGCTGATGGAATCAATCTTGTTCAGGCAGTAGACAACTGGGATATAACTGAAAAGTTGGATAGTTAGCAAAGTAAAGATATCTCGGCTTTGAAAGCAGCTGTGTTTGCCACACTTCTACACTTCAGCCTTACCTTCTGCTCTTTGCTTCAAGAACGTCGATCAGGTCATCAACGGTAGCGTCACACCGGATTGTAATGTCCGCAGAATTGATGCGATATTCGCTCATGACAGCCTTAATCTCGCCGTGGTCGATATGTGTCAGGGGTACGGTGCTGGTGATATTGAGGCCACCCTTGTCCTTCTTTCTGAAGGTGATGTTGGGGGGTTCCTTATTGATGCGGATTCCGAAACCCTCGAGTTCCGCCTCAATCACCCGCTTATCCGTCAGAGGCTTGTTGACATCCAGCACAATGAAGATCAGATGGCATGTCTTAGCGACGGCGATGACTTGTCGACCTCGACCTCGACCATCCTTGGCACCCTCAATGATACCAGGAAGATCAATAATCTGCAAAGGGGCACCTAGAGAAATCCATGTCAGCCACAATGTTTGACGCACAAAGGAGCCGCCTTCTGATGATGATGGTGGTGGTGGTGGAATTGGAGATTGGGCATCAAGCCAAGAACAAGAAAATAGCCGCGCCGCACCGCATCCGTTGATCGAAGTGGAGGTGGGGATGGAGAAGGTGAGGGGGGAGGGATATCACAAACGACTAACCATTATAGACAACTTGACCAGGCACAGAGGTCAAGGTGGTGAATTCGTAGGCGGCAGCCTCCGAGTGTTGGCCTGTGAGTCTACTCATGAGCGTACTCTTGCCCACTGAAGGGAAGCCGATGAAGCCAATACTGGCTACGCCTGTTCTGGCCACATCGAAACCAGCACCTCCGCCACCACCTCCGCCGCTGGGAGTCAACAGTTCGCGCTTGAGCTTGGCCAGCTTGGCCTTAAGCTGACCCAAATGGTAAGAAGTCGCCTTGTTCTTCTGGGTTTTGGCCATCTGGTTACACATGTCAGAGCTGATCCCGGCTATCTGTACGATAAAGAGTCCCCCATCGTAGGTTTCCCAATCATCTTCTCCGATAGCATCGTTTACGGAAGGGTTCGATTGGAATATCACGTACTTCGGCCTCAATATCTTTGATCTGGTAGGGGAACCGGGGTTAGCCAAATCGTAGCAGGCATAGTCTTTCTAGTGGGAGAGCTACATACCTTGTCCACCGTGGTCGCCATGATTACGGTTGCGGTTACAGAAACTGTCTCGAGTCGATATTCGGTTGTTGTCTGGCCTCAGATCTTGGGTTCGTGGCCCAATTCGTTGTGTAAAAGCACTTTTGGTGATAAATTGCAAAGAAAGTTGAAAATGGCGGGGCACGACAGAAAAACCTGCTCCACACCTACGTCAGCCAGTTTGGCCCTCACACAGCCAATCACATAAGTAATTGATTTAGTAGTTGCCTCTACCGTTTATGTTGAACACTCAGGTCAGTACCGTATCAGCGACCTAATAAGGTGCTTGGGTGTCGAGGGAAAGGGATGGATTAGTCAATCGACATTCTTCTCACGAAAAAAAAAAGTTTTAGTTTTTGGTGTTTTTAAAAAGTTTTGTTGATTGTTGCGTACAGCTTCCCAGATACAGTGGCCAGAGTCTGTCTACCAACAAGACTTGACTTGACTTCACCCCGAGTATCCCTCCCCTTGCTTCTCTATAAAGATATCAGTCATGCTTCATTCATAACAGCAACAACGCAATACACCTTGCACACCTCCCAACGTCATTTGCTAATCTTTCAAAGATAATCATCCAACCGGCCGCTGGCTAACTCTTTGTGCAATAGGCCTGTATAGTATTCCGATCCAATGCTCATGAGGAAAACTTTACCATCTAACAACCATTCCCAGTTATTGAGAAAAGTAACAATCCATAACATAGCCCTACACTGTCTCTGCGCCACCCATGATCATTATGCTAACAAAGAAAACTCGGCGCAATAATGTAACAAAGTATGTTCAGCTGCTTGTTGGAGACATTAACTGTCAGTGGGCTGGGTTTCCGTTTGTGTTCCCGTTGATGCCGTTTACAAGAGTCTCGTGCCCAGCATTCGATATCGTCAAGCTTTCTGAAGTCAAACCAGGCGTCAAAGCTTTAATCATCCCATTCATAGGGGGTCCTCCCGACGTCATTGATTTCTGGCTAATTGGTGATGAATGAATGCCATTGACAAGAGGCGGGCTGAGGTGACTGTTGACGAGATGCTCTAGACCTTGTTCTAGGCATATTCGAGTATAATCTGGGTCGTCTGGCAGCACTTGCACCAGTCCGCGTCGAGGAACTTTCTTGTCGAGAAAAGGTGTACTGCTTGTTTGTGCGAGTTGGGGTTTATCCTCGCCAACGAAAACGCCATTGTGATAGTACTTGCATCGTGGAGCAAGTCTGTTGTACCGAGCAGAATCCGGATCCTGCTTCCACTTCTGACATGTTCCCCATCCCCGGCTTTGTGCTTCTGTCTCCAGAAGTTCCCGGTATTCAACTTCGAGACGAATATTACGAAGATGTGGTATGTTGGGAACAGTATACATAAGATCCGACACCTGATCATGTTAGCTTTTCGCATTTTTGCATATTTGAGTGGCTGGTAGTCACCTTAACAAAGAACATGTCCATATTGAGGAATTTCTCCCAAGCCTCTGCTTTTAGTCGTTGCTTCATCCCATAACCTAATTCGGAGGGATCCTCGTCACCGTAGTATTCAGGGAGTTGTCGACCAAGATCCCACAGCCTGTCATCGAGAAGAGAGTAAAGCCGCCATTCAACGCGCCACAAAGACAACTTTGCTAGTTCGGTCACAGGAGCCCGTTCCCAAGCAGTATCTATGAAAAATAATCAGTGGCTACCCCAATAAGTTTGATTAATGGACTTACACCGGGAGAGGTCAAGATCCTTCTCGCCAAGAAGGAGAGCTACATGTGTGTTAAGTACCCACTGCTCACGACCTTCGGCTGTGCCATTAGCTTCGTGTCGAATTGTGTCGTATCGGCAGCCTTGAATCCGCTTGAATTTCTCGGCAAGGACAGGAAGTTTGGGGTTTGGACATGTATCGAACCATCGTAGGAGGGGAGGCAGTTTATCGAGGCGGATGCGTTCTTGCTCCTCACGGAATCGTCGCTGTTCAGCTTCCCGTGCCGCTCGTTTGCGTTCCATATCCTCACGATGCGCACGTTCTCGTCGCTCACGTTCTCGTCGCTCTTCTTCCTCGCGTTGACGGCGAGCTTCCTCGGCGGCTTCTCGCTCGAGTTGCTCACGATGCAGCCTCTCCTCTTCCTCTCGCTGTTTCTGCTCCTCCTCCTCCTCCTCCTCCTTCTTCTTTCTCTCTTCTTCGATGCGTTGCTTTTCTGCCTCTTCTCGGCGTGCCATCTCCTCGGCTTCGCGCCGTTGCTTCTTCTCCTCCTCCTCTCGTCGCTGGCGCTCTTCTTCCTCCTTGCGTTTGCGTTCGGCTTCACGCTCCTCTAATTCCTTTTGCAGTCTCTCCTCTTCGGCAGCCTCCTCCTTTCGCTTCTTTTCCTCTTCCTCTTCACGCTTCCGCACGGCTTCAGCCTCAGCTCGCTTGCGTTCTTCTTCTTTCTTGCGTGCTTCATGCTTCTTCCGAAGCTCGTCCTTCTTCTTGGCTTCCTCATCGGCTTGCTTTTGCTTCTCTTCGGCTTCCTTAGCTCGGGCCGCTTGCAGTTCCGACTCAGACACAGCCTTGATAGAATCGGCGTCTTTCATCTCCACGTCAGTCTCCTCTGACTTGACATGAATCTGTTTTTCGACACTACTGGCTCGGTCGGTATCTGCACGGTGAGAGTCAGCGCGCCTATCGCGTTTCTCCTCATCGTGCTTTTTATTACTAGGTTTTGAGGATGATTTAGAAGAGTCTTGAAGATTGCTGGATTTTCGAGGTCTCTCGTCAGATGATAAAGGTTGTTTGAGCCTTTTCTCCTTTGTCTCGCTATCGAGTCGTCGTCGCTTAGGTGGAACCTCACTATCGTCCTTGTCACCATTACTGGGTCGGTCAGGTGTGGTGCTGGCACGATGTCTCTTAGTCGACCCATCGCCGGACACCGACAAGCGATCCCGGGATTCGTCTCTTTTAAGAGCCTTGGTACGATCATGGTACTTTTCGGATAGCTTCTCGACTCTGTTCTTTTCGTGTTTGTCGCCTGAATCCTCATGCCTCGACTCATGGGGGCTACTTGGGTGATCTTTAAAAGATGAAGCGTTCGAAGCCATACTGGCGCGTCGTTGCCGCTCTCGTTCCCCTCGGAGCTCCCCCTTCGACACAAGCTTCCTCCTCGGTTTATGTGTTTCCCCATCTGACGATACACCGGCAGCATCTGAATCAGCATGTTTAGCTTTGAGCTGTTTCTGCGAGATAGTCGGGGATTGTTCGCGGTCTGAGATATTAATCGACGGGACGGGATCATCTTTACGGGGTCGTCCTGGGCCACGCTTTGAACCCTCATCTCCCTGGTTTGTAATAGAGTTGGATCTTCGTTTCTCTTTGGGGCTGGTAAGCTTGGAGGTGGTTGACTTCTTCTTTGGCTCGGGACTAGAGAGGCTCCTTTTATGCTGTCTGGCCTCCTCCTTTGCTCGTCGGGCACGCAGAGCTTCGTCTTGTTGTTCCTGGCGAGAGTTTGTCTTCTTTCCGCTCCTCTTAAACTCGTCGTAGGCGTTCTTCAGCATATGCTCTTCGTCCTTCCAGTTTGGACCTGCCCGGTGTCGGGCAATCTCGTAGTATGTTTCTCCTCTGTACCTTCGTGTGGGATCGAATCCAGCTTGTTCCAAAAGCAACTCTATGACTTTGATATTCTCTTGCCCAATTGCTGCTAGTATTGGCGTCGCGAATTCGGGCTGAGCTTTGTGAATAGGCCGAGGATCAGGATTAGCGCCTCCAAGGCCTAGGAGTAGCTGGATCACCAAGTCATGGCCACCTCGAGCCGCAGCAACCATGGCAGCAGGGTCATTATATCCTTCCTTTACCTGCAAGATGCGTGCGACAGTTTCCTCATCTCCTCGCCCCGCAGCCTGTCGAAGTGTCTTATCATCGAGGGGCATATACAATAAATCGTTTCTCGTCTTTGTTGCGCGCACAGTTCCTGTTCTTCGACTTGTTCCGGAATTTGTAGCCGGGGAATGGCGTGGGCTATCAGGCGCATGCGAGTCCCTCGTATCTTGATCTTGGTGGGAGTGATGTTCTTCTGAGGTGCGCCTCCGATCTCCTGCTCGCTTCCTTGCAGCCATGAGCGCGGCTCGAATCTCCTCAGCGTTATCCGTTTCGTCGCTCACCCGATCGATTGGCTCTTCCCCGTTCACGTTGGCCTTTCTAGGATTGACGCCTGCGTCTAGTAGTAACTTGACAACGCCCAGGTGGCCGTTGTCGACCGCATCGAGAAGTGGTGTGTCCTTGTCGTAATTGACACAATCCAAATTGCATCCAGCGTCGATCAGAAGTTTGACGATGTCTTCGCATCCATTAATTGCTGCAATCTGAAGAGGTGTGTTTCCCGCGTAGTCAGCTACATTCAGATCTTCAGGTCTCTCAGTAAGACGTGTCTTGGCCCCTTCGTACTCTCCTCGAGCACAGGCGCGAGCAAGCAACGTCTGACCGTGGGCATCGAGATGCTTCTTATGAGGAGCCATCCTTGCAGGGGAGGCATTTGTGTCGGCGGCAGGCGTTGCCAGATTACGTAGTTTAGAACTGCGAGGATGAGGACTGCCACTTGCTGATGAGTCGTCAGAGTGATAGTCAGTGGCGTGCAACGGGGGAGGCAGTCGCCTCTTCTTGTGGCCGAGGCCGTTGGAGGAATAGACAGGTAACTGGGAGGATGCACTCCTTCGGTGAGATCGACCTTGTGGTGAGATGGATCGGTTCTGTGAATCATGGTGTGACTTTGCTGAGAGAGGCTTGTGCTCCTTCTGCGGACGACCTGAATCGATGCTAGCGCTGGTCGTTCGTTGCCGCCTGACTTTGCGGCTCTCGCCTTCGTCGTCGGACTCGACTTTGAGACTCTTGCGCTTATGTGATGCCGTGTTTTCACCCGATTTCAATTTCTCGCGAATAGACTTGGCGGGTCGGGGATGAGAATGTTCAGAGTCGGAAGATGAATGCGTGTCATCCGCAAATCGGCGACGCTGCTGCTGCCGGTGATGAGGTGGAGACGCTGGTGCAGAGCTCAAGCCACTGGAGGCAGCTGCATCTTTACCCCGTGACAGCTTCTCGCGTTCGATGTGGGCCGACGAAATGCGCTTCTTCTTGACAGGGTCACCGCGAGCGTGGATTGACGACGAACTCTTTTCAAGCTCTGGACGATAACCAGCAGCCTTGATTGAAGATTTGGGTGCGTCGCCATCGTTATCACCATCGGCATCACCGTCACTTCTGTCCTCCTGTCTTACCTTCCGCGCCTTTGAAGGGGAATGGCCATCCTTGCCAGGCAATACGATGGTTTCGGCGTCTGAATCGCGGTCTTCCAACGCATCTTGGTCGACAGCAGATGAAGAATTCGCATTCCGTCGTGTGTCTTTATCCTTGTCTTTTTCCTTCTCCTTGTCAACGGGCTCAGAAGGCTTGGGGCTTACTGGCGGCGGAGTCGACTTTGAAGTGTCGGGTTTCGAGTCAGGCCGCTGAGGTGTGTCGCCAGCAGGCCTCGTCTGGTCGGACTGGGCAGCATTCTGCGCATCCATGACATTTACCTGCGAGGACGACTAGCGACTACCACCATTCTGGTGATGATGGTTTAGGCAGAAGTTGAAGGGGCGATGGACTCGCGCTGGCGTTGATGCCTATGAACTTAGCCAAGAGGAAAAGCAACGGTCGGGCGCAAGACAAGAACCAAAGAGACGAATAAGAGCACAGTCAACCAGGAGAGGTAATATGGGGGCAAAAAGAAAGAAGAAGGAAAACAAGGCTACGCGAAAAGGCGAAGGATTGATTCGTAGGGGCGATTTGGAGTGTCTGGAAATCGGGCGGTCGGAGGCGTTGAGCAATAGAATACGGTAGGTGAGTAAAGGTGAAGAAGAGAGAGAGTGAGTGAGTGGTTGGCTTCGGATTGGAGATAGAATTGGGAGTGGGAGTGGAGGCTCAGCTCAGGTTGGTTAGATTAAGCCCGGTTGAGTTTAAGTCCAATAGAAGTTGAGATTGTATTCATCAGTTCAGAAGGGGAGATGGATAATGAATTGTAGGCACCTAGCCTGGGCTGAGTCTGACCAGAAAGCCTGTTAATGGGGATAGTTACAGTGTACGGAGTAATAATGGTGGTTTTTGGGAGAATGAATGATGATGGACCACGGCGTCTTTGGGCGGGCCTTTTACCCAGATTGAGATTGAAACGGGGACGGGAGGATGAGTGCGAAGTGGAAGAGAAGGGTGGAAGAATTGGATTTGGAAACTCCAAAGCAAATGCCTGAGCAAGGCTCCCGGTCTCCAAGATGAATCATGATTGGCTGAGTCTTATTTCGTACTTGTGCTGTACTGTCTCTTAGTCTTGTCCGGTCAGACATAAAGACCCAGACCGCAGTTTGAACTTGCACAGCCAAAAAGAACCGACTGGCTTTATTTAATTTGAACATGACAGGAAATAGATACCTTACGCTTTTCTTTTGAACCGTGTGACATGTATATTGAGTCTGGGCGTAGTGTACCTAATACGAAGCAACTCTCTTGCTCTCCCATGTTAAGGACATTGGTACCTATAACAGTGTCCATACGTTAGTGCTTTGCATCCAATGGAACTATCCATCCACTTACCGTAAAGGCAAGGAACCCAAGGTAGAAAGACACCTATTGTAGTTTAGCTTGTCCCCCCCTGCAGTAAGGAAACTCCAAGATGACACCTTGAGACGATTGACTTATGTACGGATACCAGTAAAGACTTGTAACGTTAGCCTGCTGGATCAGCAGCGCATAATGTTGAATTCATCTTCATAATTTTACTCGCTCGGGATTGACTGCTTGGGTTATAGATTCTGGTGTCTTGTTTATGCTACCCACTTTGTGACTATGCCTCTAGGCAATCAAAGCTACCTAAGGTACCTTACCTAAGGTACCTACTACCTTAGTACCTAAGCTAAGGTACCTACCAGGTAGGCTTTTGGTTTCATCAGTCCCTGTGCCCCATATTTAACTGTACCGGGGATCTCCACTGTCTCTACCTGGATGCAACTTCAACCACTAACAATTCTCTGCCTCGCTGATCTTGGCCCTGGCACAACATCAAGCTCTCGACGTGTGGAATCACATCACAGCTCATCGAAGTCAAAGAGTCGCACCTGACCTTTTACGTGCTGTAATGACAAGAAGATCGTGATGGATTCATCAAGCTCTGCCTTACCGAGCACGGATAAAGACGATGTCTTCTTACTGCCTCCTTCTCTGCAACACGCCAGGATTAACACTCTACCAGAGACGGCGTACTATATTCCTAACTTCATAACCGAGCAAGAAGAACAGAACATTCTCGACAAGGTTTGCATCCAGCAATACAAATAATAGCCGATCACGACTCAACCATTTCTAGATCTCAAGCGCCCCCAAACCCAGGTGGAAACAGCTTACAAAACGACGTCTTCAGACCTGGCCTTCAGATCTCGTCAACAACAAACTCCTTGAAGCTCCCCTCCCTCTCTGGCTTCAAGACCCAGTCATATCCCGTCTGCTCTCGATGCCATCCCATGACTCCTCATTAGCCAACATATTCGAAAGAAGTCCTCACAAGAAGCCGAACCATGTCCTCATTAATGAGTATCCACCTGGTATTGGTATCATGCCACACAAGTTGAGTGTTCACCAAGTGATACACCCTCTTTTCTCTCGTGTACTTATATCATACAGGATGGTGCAGCATACTGGCCGGTTGTAGCGACAGTCAGCCTTGGAGCTAGCTTGTGCCTGAACCTGCATCGCAGCAAGGAGGACGGCGCTCTTAATCCCGAACCTGCTTGGAGAATCCTCCAGGAACCCCGTAGTTTACTCATTACAACTAGCGAGCTGTATACCGACTATCTCCATGGGATTGCTGATATCGAAGAAGATGTTGACTTGAGTGCCGAAACTGTTGCCAACTGGGATCTGCTCGGTTCTCCCGATGTATACGCCAACGGCCGGAATATTCGTCAAACTCGCACAAGCCTGACTTATCGAGATGTTCTTCAGGTATCAAAAGTCGCGAACAAGCTCGGCATCTTCCTCAAACGATAAAAGATTCGGGTGTGACTAGAAAGCTAGTAGACAGGCGGGATCATGATCCATCGGTCGGCTACTTTGTCGGAGCCGAACTTGTTCTCATACCATGCTTTTGTGCCCTTTGCCGTCGCGCCCAGGTTCACGGCCACAAACGCCACAGCAGTCAGGATGCTCTTGTTGAATAGCTCGCCTGGAGGCGCAGCGATCCAGGCAATTGCAAGATACAGAATGCACTCGGCAGTATAGTGAGGGCAAACGAGATATTTGAACCACCCTTCTGTTGGAAGTGTGTACTTCTTGAGGCTGGCCAGATGTCTGTGGCATTGATTCTGCTTGAAGTATGCAACCGAATAGAATAGGACAGCCGATAGCAACCTCCGTGGGATTTCAAGAGACTGGTTAGGAGAATCCCAACATGACAAAATTGCACCTATGACTTGTCAGTGTCTTGGTGACCACTTGTGGCGGGTTTGTAGCGTACCGGAACCCTCGATCCAGACAGCGAGGCTTATAACGGCGTAGAATGCAACACCGAGTGCCCAATGAATGAACCACATGGGCGACGAGCCTGGCTTGAACACAAACAGACTCTCATATAACCGCCTTGACCCCTGCAACGCCATGAGCAGCCATGCGATATATATTTGCTCTAGGCTCATCGATGATCTGCCAGCCCTGTCCTGCCAAGTAGCAATACTCCTCAACACCGATCCCCTCGTCAGATATTGCCAAGCCCAGAAGCCTGACAGAGATACTGAGGTGATGTAGAAGTGCATAAACCACGAGTGAGGCACTTGTCCATATTCTGTTAGATTTTTCAAGAATGATCTCAATCCTGCGAAGTTTTTCTTTTCATCGTCTCTTTTCTTGCTCTTAGACTTTCCGTCTTTAGGTCTTCGAGGACCATAGTCCATCATAGCCCTACGGACATCTTGGGGGAGAACTTGTAGAGCTAAAACGAGAGCGGCAGAAAATGTGAAGAAACCCTGGCACCATTGAGCTGGAGATAACGTTGATAACAGATCTACCGCTTTATTCAGAATCTCCTCCATTACCTTTTGTGGTATTTTCATGTCGCTGATATTTTTGAACTGGAAGGACAAGGTGAGGTTCTTCAAAACACGTTTGTTGGGTCTTGGCTTAAGTTGGTACCTCTCATTCCCTCCACTCGCGCGTGTTTTGTACAGTATCAATTCCCCAGGTATGTATCTTACACTGTGTATGCATCTCACGTTGGGTGTACCTCAGCAGCTCAGGTATTTACCTTAAGTAAGGTAGTTCTCATTGTTGCCCCATTACTCTTTATCATAAACCGGGGTGAAGCCATGTTATGAAGTAATACGTCAATGGTTGACTCGTTCCCTGGTTGGATTTTACTTTGGTCTTTGATTTCTTAGCTGAGGTCGAACACATCCGGTTTTCGAAACAATGATGTCGACACGGAATGGAAAGGTTATTCAACCGAGAAGTGCTTCTTGTTCCGGAGGCCACATGGAGAAACCTATTTGTTCTCGAGGGTGCAGTTTCCGTCAATCTAGTATGAAACCAACGATGAGTGACCCTCAGAAATTGTCACAGTTTACCCTAGAGAGACGAAATCTGAGCTTCACATGTTTGGGTGATTGTCTATACCGTATTGGTAAAAACGGTACATTGGATATCCTTTTATAATAAAAAATGTTTTAAATCGAGTGACGAGAGTGCTACAAGTGACCTCTGACATCCTATTTTATACCCAAAGGACACTTATCCACTTCATCAAGTTATGGCAAAGGTAGTCTCTTGATTCATACACATAGACTCTCAAAGCTTGTAACAATGAAGATGCCGAGCACAGACATAGAATTTCGCCGAGGGTTATGATCAAGTTCACAAAAGTAAGGAGAAGAGAAGGGGTTGGCATACCAAATCAAAGCAGCTTCTGTTTAGCGAACGATAGTCTAATCAATAAAAAGACAACCAAGCGAGTGTATGTGGAAACAGTAGTAAACACCAAACCGAAAAGCAAACCATATCTCCCATCCCATGCTCAAACCCAAACACCGCCACCGCTTTTGGCCACAAATCTCCGAAACTCCAGATTACTGAGCGAACATCCCTTACAAACCAGAGCCGAAGTTCTGGCAGCGGCTGCTGAAATTGACATTGGCGTTCTCCCAGAGACAGTCAGCATACTGGATGGAGCACTTATTCTGAGCGCTCTGCCACTGGTCGTTACCGAATAGGTTGAAGAAGCGAGGCTCGATACCAGACTTCTCGAGCGCACGCTTATGGAAGTGGGAGTGAGATCGCTTGTCGAAGTAGTTACTGCTATCACTGCGAGTGTTAAGCTTCTTGCAGCTCTGGACATAGGTACCGACACAAGCGTTGTACTGAGCCTTGCAGGCGTCGGCACAAGCGCTGGACTGCTGGTTGCGGCGATAAGAAGAGCAAGAATTGGAGTTGGTATTGGTGTAAAGCTTGAAGGGGTTCTGAGAAAAGTCACTCTTCAAGTCGTTACAGGCAACAAGAGGCAGCTCAATGCCACCGACAGGGTTGCCGGGACCATAGCCCCAGATGTTGGAACTGGGCTGCTGGCAAATGTTGGTGGGCTGAGGAGCACAAGAGGTGGCAGCAGCCGAAGAAGTCGTGGAAGTGCTGGTGATGGTGCAGGGATAGACGCTGGTAGTAGTCGAGGCACTGTTTCCGCCAGTGGGAGCGTTGTTCTTAATGCAGCCAAGCTTGTTGCAGCTACGACCACGGGAACAAGAAGAAGCACAGTAGCCCTGGACACCATCACACCACTTAGAGAAATCGAAGCAGTTCAGAGCGCCGGGCCAGCCAGCGTTCTGGAAGCAAGCAGCAATGTTCTTGGCGCAGTTGTTGTAGGCGGTCTGGCAACTGTTTTGATCCTGGAAGTCAGGGACAGACGGCGCACACCAGTTACCACACTTGTACTCGCATGTGTTGGGTACGACAACGGTAGAAGTACACATAGCAGGACCAGTAGTGGTGCTGCAGGATGTAGTGGAAGGCTTGTTGGTGGTAGACTGGCCATTATTGTTGGTGGAAGAAGGGTTGGAAGGACCCGGAGGTTTGTTGGTAGTGGAAGAAGGACCAGAAGGACCAGAAGGACCCGAGGGACCAGAGGGACCAGAAGGCTGACCCGTGGTAGAAGACTGTCCATTTCCAGTAGTGCTGGTCAAAGTGCTCAATGTTGTGGAAGAGCTGGTGACAATCGATCCGGAGCTAACGACAGGAATGGTGCTTGAAGAACTGGAAGTAGCAACACCTGAGGTAGTAGCGGAAGTGGTAGAGGTAGATGACCAGAGAGAAACGGAAGCCGAGGCAGAGGCAGAGTTGCTGGGCTTCCAGCCACATGGCTGAAGAGAAAGCAGATCCTCAGCAACGTAGACACTCAAACGACTAGGTCCACCGCAGAGCAGGGTCTTGTCACCGTTGCAAGGAACGTTGCAGTCACCAACATCTGCCTTGACCGTGTCGTTGGCCAGGACGTTACCGCAGTAGCATTCACCACCATATTCAAGACCAGCAAAAGGGAAGCCCTGGTCAGCGCAGGCAGTCAAGCAACTGGTGGGGGTCATCTGAGAACCATCAATATCCATGGGCCATGTCAGAGCGCGGCCCTTGGAGGAGTTGTCAGTATAGCAACCGTTGGGCTTATAACCGGCGATAGACTGGACAGTTCCTTGGAGTTGAGTAACAACTCCTCCAAGATTGGTGAGCTTGAAAGTGGGATCCTGCCAGATGGAGAAGGCATTGTCACTGCCACAAGTTTCGGTTTTATCACCGGTGCAAGGGTAGTTGCATTGGCTATCAGGAAGCTGAATGCCACCAACGGTGGAACCGCAGTAACAGACACCATAGTACTTGAGACCAGCGTACCGGAAGCCGTTACCCTTGCACTCGGCAACACACTTCTCGACAGTCATGTTGTACTGGTTCTGACCGGAGCGGTAGATGAGTGCACCACCCATATGACCCTCAACACCATCCATGTAACATCCAGATGAAACATAGGGCTGAAAAGGGTCAAGACAAGGTGGGTAGTCGATGTGGGTGGCCTGGGCCATGCCAGCCAAGGCGATAGTCGCACCAGCGACTATGGTTCTAAAAGAGAACATGATTCTGTTGTTGTTATCAAATGAGAGGATAGAAAGTTGCAAATAGCTGTCGAGGCTGTTGTAAGTGAGATCGGGTATCGGGTGCTTCAGTGTTGTTGCAAGCAGTCTTGATGTTTAAAGAGAGTGGTGCCCCAGGGCAAATACAAGAAAGAATGTGATCCGAATAAGAGAGTGTGAGAGTAAGCTGACTCCTTGAGAAGCTGCTGTTAGATGACGAGAAAAGCCTGGTTACGGAACGGGAGTTTCGAGGATATTTATCCTTTGCGATGGTTCCATGACTGCCAAGGCAAAATCTCCTCGCCTCTCGATCAGCTTAACAAACTCAGCCATGTCAGCCATAGTCCCAGGAACCGGAAGCCCCGTGCCCATCCAAAATGCCACAAATCTACTGAATAACATCATGATGCAAGAGACGCCAGTGAACACCGATGAGCTCGTGGCACAACAAGAACAACCCTTCCCAAAGCAGAGCCGTAGACAGACGCCACTGAGCGCCTAACACACGCCGAACTCGAAGGTAGTATCAATCGGCCAGTTCTGCTAAGGATGAGACTATCCAAACAGCTCAGACGGGTAAGTTCCTCGTTCGCTGATTCGGGCGTAGACCGAGAAGTGGACGAGTTGAGTCCCTTATAGTGGATTGATCTTTTGAGTCTAGTCGGCAGAGTGAGAGACGAAGAGGCGCGGGAGGCCGATCTTACGACAATCACTGGAGCGTAACAGACCCTCAGAGGCGAATCTTGATACACGTGGGACGCCAAGGGTCCAGACGTGACCGATGGCGGTCGGCGCTCGGAATGGATTTGGAGGCGTAAAGGGGCCTGTAGCTCTCCCGCCTGTTCCTGCAGCTTCTGATGCAGGTACAACAGAGGTCTAGGTCCCAGTTGAAGAGTCAGTAACGAGGCGAGGCCGAGTATTACCCACTCATACCACCTGTGACCATGAAGGTGTTGACACAGATCCCAAATTCCCATAAACTTGTGACATGTCAATCTTGAGTGACAGAACATGTAGACTCTAACATGAATAGAGCAGGAGTAAAAGCCCTGGCAGAATCTCCAAGGGGTGTATCTTGAGAAGATCCCAGTTTGTCCCTGTGGGAAATCTCCATCCCCCAAACCAGATAACACTGATTTACAACAAGGTCATATTCCAAATCCCCTAATAAAGCTTTGTTCTTCGATCGGATCCACGATGGAGGACAAACACCACAATAGTGGTATCGTGGCTCTGACCCAGCATACCTTTGGCTAGCTGGTTCTTCACGTGGATTCAGCACTTGCTGGTGTTATGTTGGTCGATCATATTCGCACACAATAGGCCTCTTTAGCGCTACTAGCCTTTGCTATGTAAAGCCACAATTGGATCCTAATCCATTTTTTACTACCAGAAGATCCATGTCGTGAGAATCTAGATGGCTGAGGTCCGGTCTGGCCGTCCTCTCTGATCGCCGGATTTGGCCAAGATGGAAGGATATTGAACAATTCTAGTTTGGCAGATTCAGGGAACGATCTTGTTTAGTCGTTCAGCCACGAGAGGGTTGAACATACCATTAATTTTCCAGTTACAGGAAAAGCAGAAAGAAAGGAAAAAACCATTGGTGTCTGGTATTGTACAGAAAAAACTTGCCGCCAATCGTGAAGTTGAAGTTGGTTGCTTCCAGTACTAGTTCGTTTGCACGTGATCGTTAAAGACATGACTATCGTAGGTACCTCAACCTGAGGTACAGGTATCATCATCAACCAACAACCTGGGTGACAAAGGCAGAACCCAGAACATTAAAACTTGCAAATAAAAGTGTTCAAAGATATTAGATAATAAGTCAGGGCTCACATTATTAGTATCCAAAGTTGCCGGAGTTCTTGAGTCTATTCAATCACACACACCACTCGTGATGATCATTCGACTTTGTTCCATTGGCAAACAGCCTGACGCCTCACGAGCACCACTACCGTATGCACCTCGTATAAACTTTGCTGATCACATTCAATAAGTCTCCATTAGTGAAACCTCCGACCTGTTAGAGAAGATTGGTCTCGAATCTGGCATTACAGTTTCAGAGCCAACCGTTGGGACTCACTAAACGATCCCGACGGTCCAGGAACCAAACTCAGTTCGAGTGAGACTCAGTCATTCGTTCGGAGAGAGCGGATATTGAATCTTACCGATCGATCAAGTATCATGACTTCAAAAGCATACTCCTCATATCATGTTCCTGTCTCAAATAAGTCCACCTAGTCTTAACCGTCTAACCTAATCCTGCCCTCTGAGGCAATAGATGCCCTCCCTCAACTGACTCGTGAACAAAGCACATATATTACGTAGCGGACTTTGCAAGCCTACAGGCATCAAGTGACAGAACGCCATATGACGAAACAGTGACTCACTGGGCAAGATAGAGGCCCGTCTGCAACGCTAGTTGAGTTTTTGAACTTGACAGCCACCTTGAAACCACCGACAGAATTTGTCCAGGAACAAGGAATGCAGACTAATAAACAACAGGTCTAGAAAGGCTGTGGCATTTAATTGTTTGTTAAAGTTGTAAGAAGTCATCATTCGTCTACCTCATGATCTATCCTGTCCCTTAGATAACCAATGAGCTTGACTCTTGAAAAAAAAACGGTTGTAACATGGTGCTCGTATGCGCTTAGTCTTGAATTGATTCATACTACTACTACTTTTCCTTCCATGCTACGGAGAACAAGAAACCAAATCCTGAACGCCTGAATCGCAAACTATGCATGCCTGACTGCGATCTCTTCCCCTTATCTGCATCTCTTATTTGTTCCTCAAGTGAGGAGGAACCCACTTGCCTCGTGAGGCAGGCAGGGATTCCGCAGGAGGAGCTGGAGACTGCTTTTGATCCTCATCAGCACGGCCAGAGCCGCTTCGGTCCATAGGCGGCGCACCACTCCGAGGCGCGAAGCGAGGGGGAGGAGCGGAAGATCCAACATCAGCTCCGCCACCAGCGGCCTGCTTTGCAGCCTCACGCTCTCGCCAGCTGGGCTTGGAACCAGCAAGGTTGAGCTTGGGAGGACCACCAGCAGAAGGTCGGTCATTGGAAGCAGACCTCTCGGCAGGAGGTGCTCGAGAAGGAGGAGGAGCATCGCCAGCGTCACGGGTAGCCGCCTCGCGTTCTCGCCATTTGCCGGCACCAAAGACAGGTGGTCTTCGGCCCTCGGACGAATCTGTGCGCTCTGGTCCACGAGAGAAGCCACCAGCCCCCTGGGCCTTCTCCGCCTTGCGACGAGCCAGTGCTTCTTCTTCGCGTCGCTGTTGAAGGGCAGCCTTCTCCAGCATCTCTTGACGTTCCTTCTCCCGCTGCTCTTTGAGCTTGGCAAGCTCTTCCTTACGAGCTTCATCCCGAATGCGCTGCTCCTCCTTCTCGCGAGCAGCGCGCTCTTCAGCCTCACGTAGCTCGCGCTCTTTCTCCTCGCGCTCACGCTTCTCACGAAGACGTCGGTCTCGGACCTCCTTCTTGCGCTGTGCGATCTGCTTCTCAAGCTCACGCTCAGCGTCGCGACGGCGCTTCTCGAACTCATCACGACGGCGTTCATGCAGGGAGTCACGGAACTCCTCGTACTGAGGCACCAGTCGACTAAGTCGATGTTTGAGTTCAACACTCTCCTTGTGTTTCTGCTCAGCATCCTTGAGGGTTTGGGCCTTAACAGTCTCATAGATCTTGCGGTCCTGCTCATTTTGCTTGGCATAGTCCTCGTGCAGTTTCTTGGCTTCCTCCTTACGGAAAGCACGCTCAAGATGATCGAGACGCTTGCCAGTGATGCGGAGACGCTCGTTAACATCATTCTTTTCACGCTCAAGCTGAGCCAGCTTCATTGCGCGTAGGCGGTTGCTGTCAAGGTTATCAAGATCCTCCAGATCAATATCGATAGCCTTGTCGCCAATTTTGAGATCGGCGATCTGCTTCTTGAGTTCCTCCTTGCGAACTCGGTCGCGCTCAGCCTTGAGACGCTTGGCCTCGCGCTCCTTTTGCTCATTGGCGAGACGAAGATCCTCAGCTTCCTGAAGAGCTTGCTCACGAAGCCTCTTCTGGCGGGCATTCTCCTTCTCCTTCTTGGCTTGAATCTCGGAAGCAACCTCCTTGCGTTTCTGGATGAGGTCCTTTCGTGAAAGAATAGCCAGATGTTCCTCCTCAGCACCAGCCTTGGCGCGAGCGAGAGCAGCTTCACGAGCCTCGAGGCGCCCCTTGTTAAAGCCGGGGTCAACGTAATGGCAAGTGGTGAAGAGAGACTTGGCGAGGCGGGTAAGCTGGGAGCGGACAATCTCAGAGGGAGTGCTCTGAAGACGCTGGACGGTACCGGTCTCAGACTCTGCAGAACCAGCAGAGGACCCGCCGTGGCTAGCCTTGGAGGAAGAGAAGACATCATTATCGAAACTCAGAACACCTGTAGCATGGGCCATGCGGACAGAGAGATCACCCTTCTTGTTACCATTCATGATGAATTTCTCAATAGTTCCACGAGTGACCTGGTAAGGCTCCGGGAATTGAGCCAGGCTCTCGACGAAAGACAGGTCGACAGTTTCGTAGACCTGGGAAAGCTGCTGGAACAGACGGGTAAGGATGACCTGCTGCAGGGGGAGAATGTATTTCTCCATCTCAGAATCGGCTCCAATCTTGGTCAGGATAGGAGAGATCTTTTGGCAAATGGATAGAGGATGGAAGTCGACCTCAAGGATCTCGTAAAGCTCCCGAATCTCAGGGCGAGCGCGTTGAAGAAGAGACTTCGAGAGAGCGTCCCGGAACAGTCTGGCACGAGTAGGTGCTTGAGACATTCCAAGGAGGTGAGTCAAGCGAGAGTTCTTGTTCTTTCTGGCCTCGTCGAAGTCAACCATGGCACCTCGAGATCGGGACGTACTGATGACAGGGATGGCAAGGGCGGAGAGTACAACGAAAGAGGCGGCCTTTTGAAGCTCAGCATCGGAGGCAGGGGGGTTGTCAGCCTTCTTGCCCTGGCCAGTGGCTACCAGGACAGAGGACTGACGAAGAAGAGTGTAGTATCGCGACCAAGCAGCAGCGTGGAAGAGGTAGTTCTCGCCGACAAGGAAAATTCGGGTAAGCTTCTCGTAGTAGTTGGCCATCATAACATTCTTGGGAGGTCGCTTGCTGAGGCTAAGAAGAGTGTGAACGTCCTCGACACTTCGGAAAGCCTCCTGCCAGAGCTCGAGCTCTACAGCGACATTGAGCTGTTGGAAACGTGTCTCAAGGTGTCGCTGGAGAGTGTCGGGGTCGCTCAGATTGATGGCGTGCATCTGAGAGGAGTACTTGGCAGCGGTCTGCACATGGTTTCGGAGGAGCTCGCAGAGGCGACGGAACTCGGTCTTGCGAGTGTACTTGAGACAAAAGTCAAATGCCTGGGTGGCGGTGCTCTGGTAGAGGATCTCGAGACGAGCATTGTTTCGGAGAATGTCGAGGACAGTTCGGTAGGCCTCCCAGAGGAACTTGAGCCAAGGAGTGACGATAGCCCGGTCGGTACGGTCTCGGGACTGCTCACCGGAGACAGTAGCAAGGAGGATAGACTCCGGGGTCTCGGTGGCCTCGAGATCGTCGATGTTGGAGGTGCCGGCAGTAGCGTCAATGCTCTCCTGAACTTCGTCGGCCTTTTGCTGGGCGGCAGTGACCTTCTCAACCGCGAGCTCAATGAATTTCTTAAGGACCAGCTGTAATGTATATGTTAATACCGGAAATCCCAACAGCATCGACTCTGCTATGATGTACGCACCTCGATGGTAGCAATATTTGTGTTCTGGGAAATATTCTTGTATTGGTAAAGGGCGTCCTTGGCAAGCTTGCCCTTCTTCTGTTCGACGGAAAGCTCGACGAGGAGGAGCATCACAGGCTCCAGCGACATAATTGGGACATTTCGGGAGCGCTTGTTGGTGATGTGCTCATGGAGCAGAGTCAAGGCGGCGGGAGCCTGGCCGACTCCGATGAGTTCGTGAGCCCTCTTGAGAACATTCTCAGGCTTTTGGTGCGGCGGAGGAGGCTATCAAAAGACTTCAAGTCAACATCAAATGCGGATTTAGTGTGGAGGAGGGGTAAAGTTCGAATAGAGAGATAGGGCTCGAGTTCACGACAACAGGGACAAAGAAAGATAGGTATTCAACGTACCATGCTGGGCAACCTCCTCTGTATATGACTTGACTAAGAGAGGAGATTTATTTATGATGATCCGAGATCGATCAGCCGGTGGGGAGGTGCGCTGAGGTATTCGACCGGCACTCGTGATGGTGTTGCGACGACGCAGGTTGAATTTTTCGATTTTCGTGTGTGGCCGCTACGGTTAGGAGGGGCTATCTCACGGCTTACATCAGCTGTTATTGTGGTGTGGCGGTACCTAAGTTTGGTGGCCGTGCACGATCTCAGCCACATACTTTCTCTCGTCGGTTGGGTGACCCAGGCTGAAATTGAACTGGTCGAGGTAAGTTACAAATGACGCTCATCGCTGCAATAGAATGAGATCGTGTGGTGTTATTTCTGTTTGCCTTCTTTATAAAAGGCGTGATAAGCCATCGCTTCTTGGAGATCTGTTCAACTCTGAGGACAATTAGTTGAAGGGCTGACCTTATTATACAGTTAGCAGACTCTACTCGATCAAAGGTTTATTCGCAGCCCGTTGACATTGACAGTGAAGAGAATTGGTGTACCAGCTAATAGCCTGCCTGTTACGAGTTGTCAATTTTAAGAAGACCATCGTCTCAAAGTGACAAACTTTGAAGCATGATGAAGATACATGTTAGAGATCTTTCGAGACCCATGTTGCTGTCCAACTTGATTGATAGCAGCAGTCAGGCGGCCAGTCATCCAGAGAATAACGAGAAGTACGGAGTATGTCTTGTGTCCTTTGCAAACTGGGGATCCCATTGGAACTCGAATGCAATTGACACCGGACATCTGACATATGAGCATAATAGTCAAAGTGGTAAATTGTGCTCAGGCGTCTTCTTGATAAGAAGTTTCAATTTGGTTCGTGGCTCGATTTCATTTCGCGAGTAAGTCAAAGATAAGATTTACTCCGACTATTTGCAAAAGAGCATAATATGCTCAGCCCTCCTCCAACGGCTTGCAGGGCCGGTATGTACGAGCATTGTTCATACTCCGTACACAAAGCTGAGATTCTGGTTTTTCGGTCACAGATTACAATAACCCAATCCGTGTATATCCTTGCGAATGGCGTCAGTTGGTCCCAGCTGGATGGCGTTGATCATTCGTTTCACGAGTTCTGACATCTCGGAAGTCATCAAACAGTACGGTTGCACATAATGAACAGATGGGTTGGCAATCTGGTCAGGGGTACTAAAAACAGGTACCCGAGCCGGGGATCGTGTGGGAAAAAATGCCGACACACCAGGCTCGAACCATGTCAATAGGAGAGCTGCATAACTTGCAATTATCAGCCCACAACAAGCGGAACTTGGTTGGCGTGGGGCCTGAGGAATAGAGAGCCAGAGGGGATTGGATGAGAACTCGTCAAGACAATTACTCTATGCCGGAATTGTAGAGGCTAGAAGGCGAAGTACACTCTTGACGCAGAATTGTTTCACCCTCTGGTGAGCATTCGATGCTATCGTAAGCCCCAGCTTCAATGCAACAGTTCATAACAATTTGAAGCAGAAACAACTTCGTACAGGAACACAGCCCTTTTTGAGACTGCAACCGAGAGAGAAAGCAAGGTATCGTGACTGTTGCGCCGTTACCCAAACCATTTGCAGAGAGTCTGTGTCGCCAAGACGGGTCTCATCTTAATGACTAGCAGCATTGGTGGATCTCGTTGGTTCCTCTTACATAGTAGAGTCCTGGCTTCATTGCTCCGTAGTAGACCATAAAGTATACTCCGTAATAAAAGAGTTAATAATAATTTAATAAAACACAGAAATCATGAATAAACAACCCAAAGTATGCCGCTATCGTTTGTTACTGAAGGCAACATGCCATTTCTGTTTGATGCGCTTGCTCACGTTACCGACTTCTTGGATGGACTCGAGAATCAAACGTTTCTCTCAGCCCCAAAAACAGGAACCCCTTTATGTATGCAGGCCGCTACTGCAGCGTTCCGAGAGCGGGAAGCGACAGTACTTTACTACCTAGCAGAAATAGAGACTCTGAGCGTCTCGAACTTCACGGAAACTCGAGAGTGATGCAGTAGGTGCGCATTGAGGAAGGGGCTCACAAAATCTGGGAACGTTACCTACGTGGTGTCGCAAGCTTTTGGACGGAGTTGTGGTATTCGGTTCTATAAGCTTGCGAGCAGCCGAGACGAGACGAGACGAGCTTTTGGGTGACCAAGGACGAACGAGCTCGGGCAATGTTTTCCTAGTTGGACCTGTGCTTTTCGAGCTTGGACTTGATCAAGCTGACTTCCTCTCTGCCCCATTGTTAAGATAAATGGCGTATTGCTTAAAACTCTCGCGTTCTGGTAGTAGATCTTCCCGCTTTTACCGATTGATCAAAGTTTGATAGAATCCGTCTTTGGTGGCTTTGCATGATCTCATGGAAGACCTGGTAGATAAGCCTCGTAACCAAAGTCAGTAAACATCTATCTACTCCGTAGGTAGGTACTAAATAAGAGCAGTATTGACGCAAGATGTTTGAAGTCAATGTCATTCAACCTCCCCTATCAACAAAAATCGAAGAGATTGACGAGGTTCTCTCACTCGCTCTGGCTTCTTGGCTTGGGAAGGTTGCTGATTCAGGTTCCTCCCCTCATAATTTGAAAGGCAATATCAAGTGCCTGTAGCTGTGCAGCTAAGATGGCTTTGGGGCCAAATACGGTTCCGCAGGCCCCACCAAAGCCAACCACAAGCGTTCTATGGCTCAATTGAAAGTCCTTTTTGCCATGGATGCTTGTCCGCTGCAATAAGAGGAGCATAATTAACTCGTTAGCTATGAGCATAACACATGAGGCAGGTCAGGGGCTGGGCTGGGCCAGGCTGAACTCGCTGTTTTCAACGGGTTGTTGAGAAGGTCAGAACTCAAAGCTAATTCTGATGCTGTAGAAATCGGCTGTTGGTATGTTCCTTTCTGAATCAATTGGCTTCATTCAACGTCCTGGAGATAATGTCTCGTCTCCTTATCCCGTTGATCATCACATCAACCCCTAGCAAGGTCTAAGGTCCCTCAACGGGGATCCCCAGCAGCTCCCCCCTACCCCCCAATTTCAATGCCAGGGCTCCCGCAGCACAGGAACAGAAGGAAGAGCCACAACTTCAGGTGCACGAGCCATCATCAAGCAAATCCGCCTAAGGATGTCCCCAGACGCACCAAGACTTATCGAGCACTCAGTGGCTCATTTCCGTGGAAAAGTGGCTCCACTATGCGATCTAAACCCAGCTTGTCCTAATGCTGGTGCTGGTGCTTCCCGCAACTTCTGTTGGCTTTGGGTTAGGTAGGCCGTACGGTCGTACCTACCTACCTAGCTCGAGAGTTTCCACTGCAGTGCAGTTTCCCCCCTACCATGGCCCCCGGGCCAAGCCAGGCCAGGTCTTTCCCATCACATTCTCGCTCCTGCTCTGCTCTCTGCCACCAACTTCACCAAACCTTACCTTCCTTTCCACTTGCACTTGCACTTGCACTTGGCACTTCCACTTTCTCTGGCCTCTCGCGACGAACCCTTTTTTCTTCTCCTTCACACGCCTGTTCCAGCCATCATCAACTTCCGAATACCCTCCCGACCGTCGATTCTCTCATTTTTGTCTGCGTACTGAACCGCCTCGCAAGCTCCGACTGTCATTTATTGACTCTAGTCCGACGCTCCGTAAGTCATATCCTATTATTGATTAAATCCTCGTCGCCATCAACCAGGGGCAAGCGACAATTCCACATAGGTGCTACGACATGGAAATGGGCATCGACAGAATCAATCAAATGATGGACGATGCTCCCTTGGACTCATGCGTTCCGATTGCGATGACATTTGCCCGAGACAAACTCGATTGACGCGATTCGCCGACCTTCCCTGATCCGTCTTTTGCCCATCTCGCGATGCCTCGATCTACCTTGCGAACTCATCGATGTCACTCCAGCACCTCGCTAATATTGAAGATTAACAGTTCTCAACCTATTCGCGCACCTCATCGCCGTGACTCTCCCTCCAAAACCGCTCTCACTCGCCCACCTCGGCACCCCGTTCCAAGATGCCTCAGTACACTTCTCGCGATGTCGGCGACCCTTCGCAAATCAAGAAGAACAAGCAGTCGATGGCCGATCTCAAGCTCCGACGGCTAACCGAGCTCAACAATCGTCTGCGCGAGGATCTTGAGCGAGAGCGTATTCCCGTCAGCACAGCATCAAAGAGGTGAGTTGATCGTGTTGATTCCGCCCCAACGCATCAGTAACTAATATCGTATTAGCATCATTGCCTACTGCAATGGCACTCGCGACTACATGGTTCCCTCTGTCTGGGGCGCTGTACCCAAGGGCGAGGACCCTTATGCGCCGCAACAATCTGGCGGCTGCTGTGTGGTCATGTAATGCCACCCGTGATAATAATTTTTCCTTATTACTGGTTACCAAAATCAACAATTACGCAATGTCGGCAATGATTCAGCGATTAGGGGGTGGGCCGCAGCCGGTTTTGATATGTTTGTGACGCATTGAAGGGAGTAAACCAAGGAGAACTGAGTATGGAATACTCGGATGATGGAGGCGAATTAGGCCCTGGATACCGAAGCTCTTGCTAGCACTACCACGACGGCTACTCGGGAAGCTACCAGGAACGACTTGCCCTATTGACGAAGCGACGCGAAGTGCGAGAAAGAGGGAGAAAGCCTATACACAAGATCCAGCTGTACCAGAAGGACCCAGATCAAGATACCCAAGATAACCATACTATTTGAGCGGGTCATGAAAACCAACAGCGAGAGCAATGGAGCCATGGTTTATGAGGAGGCTGGACTGGACTACAGCGATTTAATATTTCTGTCTCCGCACGTTTGTTTTTCTTCCCGCTGGAAGAGACATGGATGTTGCTATGAGACCAACGATAAGGGGAGAGGCTGAAGAACCACTACGACGAGTCCGGGTCTGAGTCTGGGTCTTAGGAAACGGTTTATGGATCGGGCTCTTGCGCGAATGTAATAATTCCCCTTTTTATTATCATTTTTCTGTTATCATCTTGGTGTCATTTCCATCCAATGTCGTGTACGTTCCCCCAGCAAATATACTTTTTATCTATACTTTGATGACTTTAATCCTGGCACCTGCTGATCTGGAGGCTTTGAGATATGAGTCTCGATCGTACTTATACTCGGTTTTGTAACTCGTGATTTCCACTCAGTCATTTCTGTCCATAGGATAAGTCACTATTTCACATAGTGCAGACTTTGATGGTTCAAGGACTCAATCTTACGCCTGTCCGACCCGACCTGGGCAATTCTTCCTTGCAGCCTTTTGCTGGTAGAGGTACTCGGGATTCTACGAGTATTACAGAGTACATAACGTCCCGACCTGGAGCAGGGCTTGAATATGATTATACGCTACCCGTTCACTTTGGCTACGCCGTAGAGAGTGCTGCCACTTCCGCTTCTGACCTGTAACAGCCATCTATCACATCTTATATCGAGGTCTTCAGCAGAACCAGTTCTCTTCCTCAGCATGTCAGTACATTATCGGGGGCACCTGATGTGCCCAAGGTAAGCAGAAATCATAAAGTGGATCACCTGGGTCGAATTGAGGCGTTCTCGATCGCGGGGCTTGCATACAGAGATATGACTGGGCATTCACATTAGCTGTACGGAGTAGGTGGAGGGGCAAAGAATATCCCCTCATACAGTATACCTTAGTACCAGTTAGTAGTATATACTACTAATCACCTACGTATCAATCGATCTTGGGCATCTTCAGCCATTAGGGCAAGAATCCCGTACTGTTTCAATTGTTCCCTTCAAACCTCAATGATAAGGTCACCTCACTGGAAAGATTTCGTTGCCGAACTCAAGCTCTGAACCCTCAACGCCCCAGAGTTCAAAAACTCAAAAGCCCAGCCCGGCCAAGCCAAGAATAGACCACGACGTTCCCGGAAACGACTGCATAGCATTGCATAGCATAGCAAAACCAGCAACTGAGAGTCAGCGAGAGAAAATCATGACAAGCCAGGCGTCGACGCAAACGCCTCTTCCCCGCGTTTCTATCCAGTTTTGCACGCAGTGTAAATGGATGTTACGAGCTGCCTATGTAAGTTGACCGAATTCGCAGCCTGCTAGGTAGGTATGTTGGCATGTGACGAGAAGCTCACGCCCCTCAGTATGCTCAAGAACTCCTCTCCACATTCTCAACAGGCCTCGGGGAGGTCGCTCTTCAGCCTTCTACAGGCGGGACTTTCATTGTGACCCTCACGCATCAAGCCTCTGGTGCAGAAATTGCTTCTACAAAGACCCTCTGGGATCGTCGGGAAGATGGGGGCTTTCCTGAGACGAAGGAGCTCAAGAGGAGGGTGAGAGATGTCATTGAACCAGGAAGAGATCTGGGCCATGTTGATAGGGATCATGGGAAGAAGGAGGAGGCAGCGAAAGACAAGCCAGTTGACAAGGAGAAATGCGACGATTGCCAGTAGCGTTTCTCAAGCATTTGGGGTCATGACCTGGCTGGCCTACGGCAGGTTCAATGATGCCCCTTCACGTGTGGCATTCGTATTGGTAGCGTCGCTTGCTGTCCGAGGAGAATCTTCCCCCATATAGATGTGAATAGGCATAGTTAGACTTACACGCCTATGTGGTGGTCGTCTGAGGAGATGAGCATTCTTGTGATTACATAACAGTCACGCCGTACTCATCCTCACCTTTGGCGCAGGTCGAGTTATGACTACTATTAACCAGATACTACGACGCAATCTTCGTCACAATTCGTGCAGCTGTTACTTTTCGCTCTAGCAACTTATTTCTCTCCTCTTGCACTACCTTCGCTATCCCTTACCAAAATCAAGTAACGCTTTACCCTCCTGCCCACTCTCCCTAAACCCATCTAAAAGCACAAAACGTATACAGGGGTCGCTCTTGAGCAACGAATAAGGCCACACAAAGCTCGTCCATGAAATGCAACATGACCGCAAAAGAAAACGCTCCCAGCCAGACAGATTAGCAATGGATGGAGTATCTTATCCTTGTTATCACAAGAAATCAAGTGAGAATACCAGCCTCTCGAACTGCGTATGTCCACGGGCCAGCCTACGCAGAGCAGACATGGCAAGATCGTCTGTCCCGTGGATCATGTGTGCATGGAATCCGAGAACTGTATGTGCGCTTGTGCAACTCAAAAAAACAGTTTTGTCAATGTTTTATCTGTGTGTGGAGCTAAGAAACAGCCGTTTGTCGTTATCAAGTTCGCATATAGGCATTAGAGACGATTCGGGTTTCGCAAAAGTCAGCGTCGCGTCCGGCGCCTCTTAAGTTCCGTCACCCTCCCAGTGGACCAACATTCCCTGCCACCAACGGTGGCAAGGCTAGCTGCGAGACGGCGGAGATTGGGGGTGCACTTCGATCGAGACAAGTCCCGAGTCGAGCCGTTCGTTCTTCGTCGCGGTTGTCATTCACCTTAGTCGAGGAGGTGGGATGATTGTTTAACGTCGGCCGAACCTGTTGAAAGTACATTGTTGGTATAAATTCTTCAAATATTCTTCTTGCGGGGGGAGTTGATAGGCGTGTTAATGCTGCCAAGAGTGGTTGGAACATACTTTTGTTTCTTTTCAGCGGGTTTCAAGATCTAGTAAAAAAAAAATCAGCATGCTTGTATCATAGTAAGCATTGGAAAATCTCACCTGGAAAGAACACAGCAAGCTCTCGTCGACACTCATCATCGCACCGGCATTGTCGAATTCACCACAGTAGTTGGGCGCACTGAATAGCGTGACCAGCTGGCGCTTGGAAAAAAATTCATAGCCGTCCTCAACAACCTGATGAGCTCGGCAGATCAGGTCCATATCATGTTTCTGCAGGAAGCGCGAGACAACATCGGGACCAAATGTGAACGAAACACCTCGGTCGTTTTCGCTCCAGCCAGTAATATCCTTATCTGGATCAGACCACAAGAGATCGCAAAGAAGACCGCAGTCAGGGATCTAGAAATCTGTCAGTATCTCTCAATCGGAACAATCTGCGCCTCCATCTCGCGCAGTCCAGGCTACTCACATCAGTAGGTCGCATGACGCGGCGAATTTGCTCCATAGAGTTGAGGTCAGGGCTGAGGCCACCGTGCATGGTGAAAATCTTCTCGTCGATGATAGCGGCGATAGGAAGGCAGTTGAAGCAATCGGTGAACGTCTTCCAAAGCTTTATGTTGTAGCGACGCTTGCACTCGTCGTAGAAGCCATAGATTCGGTTGATAGAGGCGCACTCGTGGTTACCTCGGAGGATGAAGAAGTTTTCGGGGTACTTGATCTTGTAGGCAAGGAGCAAGCAAATGGTCTCAAGAGACTGCTTACCTCGGTCGACGTAGTCACCGAGGAAGAGGTAGTTGGCCTCGGGAGGGAAGCCACCGTACTCGAAGAGTCGGAGAAGATCGTAGTACTGTCCGTGGATGTCACCGCAGATCTATCAGGGCACGGGCAAGTCAGCGAAGGGGTTTTCTTGACTGCCAAAAACCCAGAGCAGAAGCGCCCGTAGCAAGCACGAATTCTCAGACCGAAGCAGCACGAAAAATGGCCAAAACATACCTTAATTGGAGCCTCGAGTTCGAGAAGGATGGGCTGAGAGATGAAGATCTCACGAGCCTTGGTGCAGAGATAACGGATCTCAGCCTCAAGAAGCTGAACTTGCTTGCCGGGTCGGCTGCCTCGTACCTCGAGTAGCCTGTAGATTATAGAGTCGAGATCGACCTCGTGTTGGTCTGCCATTTTGAGAGAATTTGCTGGCGAGAGGATGCCCGAAGTAGAGTTAAGGGAGGGTCGCGCGGGGGAGGAGGAG